>RRZL01000078.1:330410-401072 GCA_006782975.1 Chlorella sp. Dachan | reverse complement strand
GCCGGGGCAGGCTCCCGGTGCCCCGGGTGCGCCCCCAGGTGCCATGCCGCCCGGCGCGGCGCAGGCGCAGGCGCAGCAGCTGATGGTCAACCCGGCCGCACAGCTGGCGGCGGCGGCAGCAGCGCAGCAGCAGCAGCAGCAGCAGCAGCAGCAGCAGCAGGGCCAGCAGGCAGCCGCAGGCAACAATGACTACTGCGCCCTGTTTGTGGCGCTCATCGGAGAGACGGACAACCCGCAGGGCGTGGTGAGCTGGCGGGAGGCGCTGTGCTGGCGTGCAGCTGAGCTGTGATCAGGATTTGCTGGGTGTCTGCCGGACTTGGCAGCTGGGGCAGCCCTGCTGATGTGGCTGGAGCAGAGGACACTAATGCTTGCAGTGCTAGTGTTCAGTTGTTCAGTTGTTCGCTTCTGCCTCCCCCTGCCGCAGGTGAACACGAGCGAGGGGCGGGTGGTGCGCGCCTTCCACCGCTTCACGCTAGTGGACCAGAGCGGTGAGTGGGGCTGGGCGGTTGCGGCCCGTGTAGCTGTTTGGCTGCTGCCGCGGAGCATCGGGTCAGCATACTACGTAGATGCCTGCATGCCATCATTTGCGGCCTGCTGCGCTGGTCCAGCTGCCCTGCTGCATGGCATGCCCGATATGCACGCTGCCGCTCCCCGCAATGCTGCAGGGCGGGGCCAGGACATCTCCAAGGGGCGGCGCCGCGACCAGGGCGCCGTCAAGATCAGCTGCGCCCGCCAGGTGGGGAAGGGGCGTTGCGCTGCCGGCCAGCTGCAGCAGCAGCCGCAGCAGCACCTTATTTACTGCATGCGCAGGTGTGGGAGAACCAGCCAGCAATTGGGACCAGCCTAGCCCAATCGTTGCTGCACCGGCGAGTCACGCCTGCTGCCCACCGGCTAGCCTGCTCACCGGCTGTCCCACTGACATGTTCACCCCATGGACATGTGCACCCTGCAGGACCCCAACGCGCGCAACTGCCACGGCTACCGCAAGTTCGTGAAGAAGAGCCTGCTGGAGGACCCGCAGGTGCAGGGGGTGGGGCGCTGGGCGGGTGGGGGCTGTTGCGCTGGGCGACAGGGGGCTGCTGCGCCTGTGCACTGCACTCAGGCTGTAGGCGGGGGCAGCGCGGGCTGCTCGTGTGGTTGCCTTGGCTCGGCGGCGCTCCCTTGCAAGCCTCTACCTGGCCTCTGCCCCACCTGCTCCACTCTGCCTCCCCACTTTCCTCCCCTCTCGCAGCGCGGCCTGCTGGTGAACGACACCATTGTCATCCGCTACCAGATTGAGCTGGTGGTGTCCAGCGGCGGTGCGCTGTCGCGCTCCACGTCCAAGCCCCCGGTGCCGCAGGTGTGTGTGCTCCTCTTACTGTGCTAACCTACTGGCTGCTGCTGGGTGTGCTGCAGCATTGTAGCCTGCATCCGCTGGCCCACTGCTGATGCGCAGCCTGCATCCACAGCCTGCACATATCACAACTGCGTTTGCCGCCCCACTTGGAACCAACCTCCCCCTGTGCCGCCTGCCCTTGCCCCACTGCGGCAGATCCACGTGCCGCCACCCAACCTGGGCCTGGACCTGGCCAGCCTGCTGCAGGTGCGCAGCCGCTGCCTGAGCTGCTGTTGAGCTGGCCTTGCTGTTTGTTGTGCTACTGTCAAAAGCTGCTGTCGGGGGATGGCTGGGTGCGACCTGTGGGGCTTGCAACCGTTTCTGTACCCCCGAGCCTGTCGCCGCCCCCTTGGACGTCAACCAAGCCTCATGCAATCCGCCCCCGCCTCCCGGCGTTGCTACTTGCAGAGCGGGGTGGGCAGCGATGTGACTTTTGAGGTGGAGGGCGATGCAATGGAGGCGCACAAAATCATCCTGCAGGTGCGCAAACCAGCAGCTTTGGGACGGCTGCAGCACAAACGCCTCTGATGCCCGGCATCCCACCCCTGTGCAAACCAACACCTTTCGGACGGCCGTGTGCAGAGCGGGGTGGGCGACAGCCGGGTTGCGCGGCCGTGCTGTGAACAATACATTGGCTCGCCTGGCCTCGCTCCACCCACCCACCCGCCCGCCCCTCTGCAGGCGCGCTCGCCCGTGTTCCGGGCCCTGCTGACGGGCCCCATGCGGGAGGGGCACCAGAGCAGCATCGACATCCAGGACGTGCGGGCCCCCGTGTTCCGCGCCCTCCTCTACTTTGCCTACACCGACAGCCTGCCGGATGACCTGCAGGTGCGCTGGGGGATGAGCTGTAGGAGGGGCGAGTGCGGGGTGGGGTTGGGCTGGGTTGGGTTGTGCGGTTTGGGCTGCCACCCAGCAGCCGAGTCGTGCGCGTCCCTTTGAAGACAGCCGTGGCCCCGGCTCTCCCACCCCACCACACTCACTTGCTCATCCTCACACCCACCGCCTCCTTACCACCACACTCCCTACTCATCCTCGCACCAACCCCCCTCCCCCTCCCCCCGCTCTGCCAGGGACCCAAGCTGGAGGTGACCATGGCGCAGCACCTGCTGGCCGCCGCCGACCGCTTCCAGCTCATCCGCCTGCGCTGCATCTGCGAGCAGCGCCTGTGCGAGACGGTGGAGGTGCGCCCCCGCTGCCCACCCCCTGCTGCCGCTGCCTGCAGATGTGTGTGCCGTGCTGAACCAGCCTGCCTGCAGAGGTGTGTGCCGCTGTTAATCCAGTTTGCCTACAGTGTTGCAGCCGCGCGTGCGCCTGCCGCCCAGAGCTGCCACAGACCCACCCACCCGCATCACACCACCCGCCCCACCTTCAAACAGATTGACACAGTGGCCACCACGCTGGCGCTGGCGGAGCAGAACAACGCGCGGGAGCTGAAGCGCGTGTGCCTCGAGTTTGTGAGCAAGCACCTGCAGGCGGTGATGGCCTCGGAGGGGTACCACTACATGGTGCAGGTGCGCAGCGGCTCGGCGGTTGCAAGTGTGTGGGCTATTGGGGCTGGCTGGCTGGCTTGTGGGCGTGGTTGCAGGTGCGTGGGATGGAGTGGGAAAAGGCGTGCCAGTTGTGGTGGCTGCTTCTGCAAGACTCCTCTGGACGCTGCATGCTTTCCTAGCTTGGTCTAAGCTTGACGACTCCTATTGCTCTCCACCTCCCCCACCTCCCGCCCTGTGCAGACGTGCCCGCAGCTGCAGGCGGAGCTGCTGCAGGTCATTGCCACGGCGCCGCCCGCCCGCAGCCGCGCCGTGCACATTGTGCCGCACCACCAGACCGGGGGCCAGGCGCGGGCGGCGGATGAGAGCAGCACAGACGGTCAGCTGCGCCGCGTGCGGCAGCGTAGAGAGTGAGAGAGGCGACAGCCTGCAAGTCGTCGCCGGCTGCTGGAGCAAAACCGTTGCGGCGGCCGCGGCCCTGCCGCCCCTGAGCCTTGAGCCTGACGCTGTGCCACACCCACCCTAGAGTGCTATTGTATGCTCCTCGTTTCCGGGCTGCCCGCTGTATGCCGCTCGCCTCCCTGTTCCCTACCCCCTGCTCCCTCTGTATCCATCCATGCTCCGCTTCTCTGAGGCTCCGCTGCTCTGATCCCAATCTCACTCAGCAGGCACTTCCTGCTCAGCTCAAATGCTGCCGCTCCTGCTGCCATTCTCTTCATTTCGTTGTCGCAGCAGCTCACTGTAATCGGTGATGCGCCACGCGTCAGCAGCAGATGGACAGGTTGAGGCAGTTGCGGGCGCTGCAGCTCGTTTTAGCTTACAATGGGCAGAGGGCTGTTCTGTACAGGTCGGAACAGGTTCTAGTGTACACGGATGAGGCTACAGACCATGGAAAAGTCTTTCGCAAGCACTGTTTGGGGACACGCTGCATGCAGTGGCATTCTGCGCACGATGATTCGCCCATGTTGACTCATGTGCTGAGCAAAGCTGACTTATGTATTCGGCATGCTGCTGCCTCACGCGTCCGCCGCCGCCTGCCGCACGCTGGCGGGCACCTGCTGGGCGGACAGCAGGCGCAGGCGCACTGCCATGCCCGGCTGCCAGCCCTCCCAGCCGGCCTTCACTTGCTGGATGAAACAGTCGGAGGTGCGCTGGCCGCCGGCGTCTTGCAGCGTGATCTGGTGGCCCATGGGCTCCCCAAAGCGCTGGTACGCCTCGCCGGTCAGCAGGGAGGCGGGCCCCTGCGCAGGTTGGTGGGCGCATCCAACACATGCCGCTGAGGAAGGACCAACTGCCACAGCATGCAGGTGCATGCCGCTCAACAGCGGCAGCAGGCACCGCAAGGCCATGCCATGCGGCGGTGGGCACGCAAGGCACCATGCCCTCCTCACCTCCTTGACGGACACGCCCACAAAGAAGAGGCAGCGGTGAGCGGCAGGGTTGTCTGGAACGCCCTCCTCCTCTGCCGCCCCGCTCGTTCCTGCTGCCTCCGCTGCCTCGCCTGCCGCCCCGCTCGCTCCTGCTGCCTCGCCTGCCGTCCCGCCCACTCCTGCTGCCGCCTCTGCCTCGCCTGCCGGCGGCGCATCAAAGGCAACCAGGCAGGCCTCGGCCCACAGTGGTTCGGAAGGAGAGCCGGTGGCCTGGGCCAGGCGGGGCAGCAGGGACCTGGCCCGGCCTTGCAGCGCATCCAGGGCATCCCCGCTGCGCGCGCTGAGCTCCACCTGCGCCGGTTGGGCGGGACAGGTTTGCTATCAGATTGCATCGGTATGCTTAGCGCTAAGCATGCAGATACAATCTACAGATACTAGGTCTCGGCGGTGGATTCAACCCCACATGCATGCATGCGGAGCTGGACCCGTGTGCCGCAGCAACAGCAGGCACACTGTGCCCACCTGAATGAAGTGCGAGAAGTCGCCAAAGAAGGTGTCGCTCCCCGCCCCATACAACCCTGCGCAGCATGGAGGAGCATGCGGTTCTGTCAGTGGCAACTGCTGGCTGGCACGAACGCACGACTGGCATGCCGCGGCTGACTGGCATACACCCGCACCCGGTTCAGACTCGGGGGCGCCGTCGTCCTCGCCCCACCAGCAATTTTCCATCGCATGCATGTCCCATCTGCGAGGGCATTGCAGGCCAAGCACTGATGATGCACCCCACTTGGCATGCAACACGTAAAGCCGCCCTCAGGTGCCAGCCAGTGCAACAACCACCTGCCCTCTGCACAGCGGGCTGGCCCCAGCCACAGAACTCAGTTCAATACAAGTTTGATGTGGAACACGCTCACCCAAGGTCATGGGCAACGCTGGTGGGTGGGTGCTGGCGCAGCACCGCGGACAGGGCGTCGCGCAGTGGGCCTTCGGGAGGCGCATCTGGCCGCGCCAGCGCGGCACGCACGCCGCCGTGGGACTGGGCCCAGGACTGCAGCAGCGGCAGCAGCGGCGGCTTGAGCTGTGCGTGTGTCATTGCAGCTCGGGATGTTGTGTGTGCGCCGGTGCAGTTCTTGAGCTGGTAAGCATGCGGTCGGACCTGTGACCCATTGCATCCTTTGCCCAAGCCCGGCTGCATCCTCTGCTCAAAGCCTGCTTTTCTTGGCCGGCCAGGCTGTTGCACAAAAAAACTGCTGACCTTGTACAGCACCCACCACCTGGCAGGCCAGGCACAGCCCTTGTACAGTAACACTAAATCGGGTTCAACCACCCACCTGGCAGGCCAGTCGGATGCAGTCCTCCTCCTCCTCGTCGCACAGCTGAGCCGCCGCAGTGTAAGCCTTATCAAAGTAGTTGTTGAAGTAGCCGCCATCATACTCCTCTCGGAACGCCACCTGCGCAGGAGGAGGTGCCGGCAGCCAGTCGAGCACAGGCAGCACGTGTCGCTGCACCAGGCAGCACATGCGTGCATGGCGCCAGGAGTGTCCTCCACTCCGTGCAGCACAGCAGGGCAAAACGCGCAGGTGCGTACCAGGGCCAAGCAAACCACAGCGTGCACAGCACAGCGTAGCGGGTCAAGCAAGCCACAGCGTGTGGAGCCCAGCGTGCAGAGCTCAGCGTGCAGAGCACATCGTGTACAGCACAGCACAGCGTGCATGGCTTGCCTTGAAGCTCAGGAAGCGCATCTCGCTGCTCTTGATCTCCTGGCGCACCTGCAGATGCAGGAGGACAGAGGGGTATCATCACGGCTTGCGAACTGCAACGGAGGGCGAGTGCGCCTGCAAGGCAATCGAAAGGCTTAGGTAGTGGCAAACCCACGACTGCACAGCGTGTGGGTGGTGCGAGGCGGTGCTGCATCCCTGCACCCCTAGCTCGTGCTCACGTTGCTCAGTTCCGTGTGGCGCATGGTCCAGTCCACCAGCTGCACAAACGGCACCAGCTGCTGCAGGCTGGGTGCGTTCTTGGCGTTGGGTGTGCGCAGGTGGCGGGAGATGGGGCCCACATCCGCCATGTCAGCGCTGCAGCACCATGAAAGTGGGGCAGCAGCGCATGGGGAGTGACAGTGTCAGGCTGGCTGGGCTGCCTCACGCCCTGCTGGTTGCAGCGCCTGCTGCTCAACCACAAGCACGTTATACAACTGCACCTGATATCCTCCAGCCCAGCGGCCAGGGCCAGCGCCTGGCGCCGCGCATCCGCCGCCTCCTGCTTGCTGGCTGCCGCCCGCTCCCGCTTGGCGGCCCGCTCCCGCACCGCGGCAGCCATGCCTTCCACGCTGCCGTGCTTGGCCTGGGCGGCGCGCAACAGGCCGGACAGGGCGTGGATGTGAGCCGTGCCCATGGAGCCCCTGCAGTTGCGGTTAGAAGGAGGTTAGGTTAGGGTTGGGCTGAGTGTGGTTAGGATAACGTTGGGCCGGGCGTGTGAGGTCTTGTTGCGGTGAGAAGGGCACGTGGCTTGCAAGGGAGCCTGAACGCACGCCAACCCAAACAGGGAACAGTGCCCCTGCTACCCCTGCTACCCAGTGCTACCCTAGCATGCTTTTGCTGCCCAATGCTGCCCAGCCTCCCACCCACCTGCTCTTGTCCACGCGCTCCACCCCCCGCAGCTCCTTGTCCGTCAGCTGAAACTCCTTCTTGGCGTTGGTGGCGGCCAGGCCTGCAGAAGGGGTGGCAACCATGCGAGCAACCGGCAGGGGTGATCATGCAAGCAACCGGCTGCTACGGTGCACGTGCGTGGCACACATCGGATGAATGGATACTCCACAGTGCCTCACTGTGCAGCCGCCTGCACAGCAGCCCCGAACAGCTCAAGCTGTTCGTGAGCTTACCAAGGCAGCGCAGGCGGGCCACCTCGCCAAAGATGTGGGCGGGCACCTCGTCACGCACCTCCTGCACATGTGGGCACGGCATTGGTTGCTTTCCCCAAACTTTCCAAAATCGCGATGATACGCGTGCATGGCGGCACAGTGGGTAGGTGCATGGATGAGCTATCGTGTGAATTGGGCTGTGGCAGCCGCAACGCGCATGAGGGGCTCTTGCCGCCGCCATGCCGCCGTGACAGCGCCGCGTGCCTGCATAGCCTGCAGCTTCCGGTTGCAAGCTAGCCCAGTTGCAAGCTGGCCCACCTCTGCATACTGCCGAGCCAGCGCCTTGCCGGCCGTGTAGTTTTTGAGCTTGCGGGTGTTGCTGGTGAGGTGGCGCGCCTCCCAGCGGTCCTGCAGTGGCAGGCGGCGGCCGGCTGACGTCACAGGACGGACACAGCAGTACGTGCACTGCTGTGTGCATGCACCCCTGCTGCAGGCCATGCAGCGCGCCTCCCAGCGGCCCTGCATGATGAGAAGAGCGCTGCACCCAGAGCGGCGGGCAAGGGAGCCAAGCTGCAGAGAAACGTGCAGTTGTGACTCCTCGCCTTCCCCGCTCTCTGCATACTGACCTGCTTGGGCACGGCAACTAGCGCCTTGGCGGTGGTGGCACCCTCTTCCGGATACTCCTCGCCCAGCAGCCGCCACAGGGTGCCCTTGGCCAGGGCGTTGAGCGCACTGCGTGGCATGTGCAATGATGGCGCAGCAGAGTTGGCAGCAGGCGGCCAGCAATGATGCAATGGTGGTGCAGCAGCCATGGCGCAGCGGGGCCAGCGGGGGCATGGAGCGCACGATCTGCAGGCATGCTGGCATGCTGGCATGGCATGGCATGGCATGGCATGGCATGGCATGGCATGGACATTGCAGCTCCGAGCTGCAATGTGTCAGGCCAAGGCTGAGTCAGGCCAAGGCTGCAATGTGGCGGGGCGTGCCACACGGTATACCCGCCCGGCGCCGCAAGTCATGCCCCGGTGAGAAATGCAACACGCACGACGCTGCCGCTGCCCACCGGGAGCTCATGGCCAGCGAGGCAATGTCCTGAGCCGCTGTTTCTGGGCTGCCCAGCTTGTCCTGGGCCACCAGGTGACTGCCAATCATCTGCGTAGGTCGTCAGGGTGACATGTGAAGAGGCACACGGGTGACGGGTGGCCAGCGCGGCAGGCGGCGGCACACTCGGCCGCCGCCCCTCCCTGCCCACCCATCGGCCCCACCTGCAGCACGTCGGGTGGCAGGCCGGAGAGGGACGCTTCTGGAGCGGCTGGCGCGTCTGCCTGCTGTCGCCTCCTGCGGGGCGGCATGGCGGCTCAGCCTGCAGGCGGCAGGGAATGACAGGGTGCGGTGGGTGCGAGGCCGGTCAGAGAGAGGCGGCGGCGGCAGCAGGTAGCCGCAGGCCAGCGTGGGGCGGTTGGTGGCGTCACCTGCGAGCGCAACTGTCGGTCACCTGCAATCTGGGCAGCTGGCCAGGCGCGGGCAGCCGCCCAGCGCGACTCCGGCACGTGAAGCTGCGCAGCGGGACAGCTGCTGAAGCTCTCAGGCCAAGCTGAGCGATGCGATCAGTATGATGAGCCGCGTGAAGGCGCCATCGGCAGAGTGGGTTAGCGTGCCTCCCCTCCGTGGTTGCCATAGCTGGCATTGCCCTCCTCTTGCATACATAACATTCATGCTCATCGCACTCAAGGGCCAACCACGCAACACACTGGAGCAGGCATGGCGCAGGGAGGGTTGTGGCCAGCGCATGTGTGCAGAAGGCGGCAGGGCACTGGATTGCTGGTTCAGCGTTAGCTGCTCGGATCAAATTGAGCAGTAGCTGCAGACGATGTCTGGCGGCAAGCGGTGCAGCAGCGCGAAATCGACGGTCTTGGTTAGCAACAGGTTCAGGCGCTGCAGGTGCCGGAGCGTCAGCAGCGTCTCCATGTCAGCCTCGCACAGGCTGAGGTGTATGCTGCAACTGAGTGAGAGACTGGTGAGGCCAGTGGCTGCACTGATGGCGGCTGGCACACGGGTGAATCTGTTTCCTCCCAGATCTAAGCTGCGCAGGCCTGCAGCCAGAGGACCGGTGGGCAAGCCCGTCAGACGAGTTGCAAGTGCAACCAACACCTGCAAGGTGGGGCACGAAGGCGAACACCACCCGCCTCTTGGACATGTAGTGCCAACCAACACAAAACTGCTGCACCTTGCACCCACCTGTCAGATACTCGCCAGGAGGCAGCTCCTCCAGGCCGTGCATGGGCAGAGACAGGCTGGTCAGGCCGCGGTAGCTGGCCAGGCAAGCGGGCACAGCGCCCAGTGCTGCGCCCCCCCCTGGCCGCCTGCTGCCAATGATGTCTAGGGACGACAGCTGGCTGGCCTGTTGCAGCAGGGCTGCCAGCCCCGCTCCCAGGGCGGAGTCGACTGTAGGCTGCACGCCTTTCAGGGCTAGCTCGCTGAGGCGGCACAGCTGGGTGCACGCGGCAACGTCGTGCGGCTGCGGCAGGCAGCCTTCCAGCTCCAGGCGCTGGAACGTGAAAGGTGGCGTACCAGCTGGCTGCAGCGCGCTGAGCAGCCGGGCCAGGGAGGGGATGGGGTGTCTGCAACTGAGCGCCAGGGTGGGCAGCGGCGCCTCTGTTGCACAGGTGCACAGGGCGTCCATCTTGCCGTGCCACACCATGCAGCGCCCCAGCTTGCAGCCGGCAATCTGCAAAACGACACGGCAATGGCGCCGCTTATTTCCATGGAGATGCAGACCTGTCTGCAAGTGGCTTGTGTGAGCGCCTGATGCCGAGCAGCGAGTGCCCCATGCACAGCAAGCCGACATGGTTTCAAGCGGCACAGCATGCTGGACGCACAAACATTGCCAACCAATGCCAGCATCAATCTTGCCTGGAAAGGATAGCCGTGAGACTCAAAGCTAAAGCGCTTCAGGCCCGCAGAAAAGCTGGCGGGCGGGGGCAGCTGCGTGGGCTGATCGCTTGCATGCAGCAGCAGGACCAGCTGCTTCAGCTGGCTGAGCCGGGTGAGGGAGCCTACATTCGGCCAGTCCTCGGCCTCAATGCCCAGCGCGGTCAGCTGCGTCAGCCGCACAATGCTGTCCAGGGCTGCATGGGTCAGGGAGCCCATGCACAGTTGCAGGCTGCACAAGCGGCTGCCGATGGCTGTCACCGCGGTGGCTGCTACCTGCTCCGTGCAGTACTGAAGCTGCAAGCTGCGGATGCTGGTCAGCTGCTGCAGTGCAGCGCCCAAGCTGCCTTGCAAGCTGATGCAGTCGCTCAACTGCAGCTCAGCAAGCTGGCCCGGCTGCAGGGCAACCAGGCAGCGGGCCAGGCCCACTTGGGCTGCTTCCAGAGCCCCCTGAACCTCCTTATCGTCCTTGTCCTTCTTGATATTCTGATCCCAGCTGAAGCGCCTCACAAGTGGCGCCACCTGCCGCAGCAGCGCCGCCTGCCCCTCAAGCCGCTGCTGCCCTGGCATCGTATCGCAGCAGCGGGCGACCACTTCAACATCGCGCCACAGCTCGGGCACAGAGTAGAACAGCTGCTTCCAGCGACGGGACACGAGGGGCAGCCTGCGAGTGCGTGGCAACCAGGCGCCTGGTGGTTAGTTGGGGGCTGCCTCACGATTGAGAGCAGCGTTGTCGCACCCCATCGAATGATGCACACAAATGCGCACAAACCCACCCGTGCTTCCTGCCGACCAGCGCCATGATGTGGCCCAGCAGGCTGTCGGGCAGGTTGTCAATGGTGCACGGCTCCGCCATGGCGGCGGCAGCAGCGGGAGCTGAAGGCTGGCGCCCGCCACTGCGGCTGGTCCGCGGCTCTGATCGCAGCTCGCAGCGGTGAGCTGCAGGATTGCGACAGCGGCCCGCAGAGCGCAAGGAGGGCCCCAGTTCAAGATATAGGAGGGAAGGGATTGAAGAACGCTCTGCGGCGCAGCAAGCCTTCCGTGTGGTCTTCGAGAAAGGCATGCAACCGCAGGCGAGGCAGTGATGGGGGCACCGCCGCGCTGCCGACGCTATGGGCTGCCGCCCGCCTTTGGAGCAGTGCGATCAAAGATGGTACTTTGCACAGCAGGCAGTCGTTGTTGATGCAGTGTATGTCTAAGTTACATGAAGGAAGTGCACAAATGAAGAAGGCGGTTGGCCACAGATTGCCGGCTCACTGGTGGTCGCCGAACTCATAGTAGACGCATCTCATGCCTAGAAGCTGCTGCAAGTTGTGCACATGCGTAGAATCGACTGCCTTGATCATCAGCATTTCCAGGCGCTGCAGGCGCTGCAGCGTCAGAAGCGTTGCTGCACCAACCTCGCACACGCTGAGGTGCCTGTTGCAGCTGAGGACGAGGCTGGTGAGGCCCGTGGCTGCGCTGATGGCGGAGGGCACGCACGTGAAGCTGTTGCATCCCAGATCCAAGCGGCGCAGGCCTGGAGGATGAAGTCAGAACGCGGAACAGTAGGCTGTGTTCAGAACAATTAGGGAGTGCAGATCTCCGCTGTGGGGCCTGTTTCAGAGCAGCAATGCACTCATACGCTTCCCCAAAGCTGACGACCGCACGTAGCATGCACCAATGCCACAGCAGAGCTGGGAAAAGGCCACTCATCGACCCCCACCTGTGAGGTAATCTCCAGCAGGCAGGTCAACCAGGCCATGCCCAACCAGCGAAAGGCGGGTCAGCCCGCGGTGGCTGGCAAGGGAGGCGGGTACGGCGCCCAGCGCTGCGCCCTGCCCGGGCGGCCTCCAGACATTGATGCTGATGTCCAGGGAGGACAGCTGGCTGGCCTGCTGCAGCAGCGCTGCCAGAGTGCCCTCAAGGGTGTTGCCGTCTGCAGGCTGCACATTCTCCAATGCTAGCTCGCTGAGCTGGCGCAGCTGGGTGCATGCGGCAATGCCGCGAGTCTGCGGCAGGCAGCCCTCCAGCTTGAGGCGCTGGAAGGCACGTGGCGATGCACCCATCGGCTGCAAGGCGCGGAGCAGCCGAGGCACGTATGGAATGGTGGCAGCGAACCGAAGAGCCAGCATGGGCAGCGGCAGCTCTTTTTGGCCCATCCAGTACTTGATGCGCAAGGGGTCGATCCTGCCATGCCACAGCATGCAGTTGTTCAGCGCACAACCGCCGATCTGCGACTGGACGGGGCAGTGGCACTTAGTCCTGTTTGGCCAGGCCATCATGTGCAAGCGGCCGAGCACACCCTGCGCAGCAGACCGCACAGCTTGAACCATGCATGGCACGCGTGCCAACCAGCAGCGACACACACCAAGCGCACAGGTGGTGCTAATAAGGCCAGCCACATCCTTACCTGGAACGGTTGGTGGTTGGACTCAAAGGTGAAGCGCTCCAGGCTGGCAGTAAAGCTTGTGGGTGCGGGTGGCTGCATGGGGCCCTGCGCCCGTCTTCCCTGAGGGCCAGATGGCTCCCAGCAGCAGCTTCGGCAGCTCACCCGTGCTCCCAGCCGACCAGGCCCATGATGTGGCCCAGCAGGCTGTCGGGCAGGCAGTCCAGGGAGGCGGCCGAGGTCGGGCTCTCTGCCGTGGCCGTCTTGGCGGCGGCCGACGGCGGCATGGTGCGGCAGCGGCCCAAGGCAGGCGACGGCCGCGCTGCACACAGGCCTGTCGAGGCAGCTACTAGGCGCAATCGGTTGCTACGCAGCTGTCGCTGTGGCCCGCAGCTGCGCAGAGGAAAGCCCAGTTTGAGACGCAGCTGAAGAAGGGCGCTCTGACGCCCGGGCAGCCTTGATCGCACTGTGGGGAGGCCTGGGAAGACAGGCGGGGCCAGGCAAGGGGCATACGCGGCATAAGGGCGCGGCCCTGCGGGCCGGGCCTCCCACTGCACGCCTGCGTGTTGCTAGTACTCCCGCAGTGCTGCACCCCGGCAGCTCCTGTACGTACGCTTAACACCACTCCCGCATTAAATACTGCATCACATCTCCAAGTCGGGTGCGTTCCTTCGGCACAGGCTCTGAGAGACTCTACCGTGTTGTCCTGTCCGCCGGGAGGCCACAGGTTTGCACCGCAACTCATTGACAAGCGACAGTTCGCATGACAGCTTGGCTAACGCAGCATTACGTACAGAATGTCCAGAACAGCGCCCGCAGTGCCATGCATTATCAGCTTGCCAGCCTCACTGGCCCTTGAAGCGCGTGGCGCCGCCCTGCTGCTGCGCCTGCTGCTGCAGCGCCCGCCCCACTTCCGGATCCGGCTGCTGCAGCAACCGCTGCTCCTGCAGGCGGTGCTGCGCTGCACGGGCCGCCTCCATGCGCCGCTGGTCCGCCACCGCGGCAGCGCGCTCCTGCAGGGAGCAGCAGGGTGATGGCGGGTTGGGGTGGGCGAGTGGCACGCAGCAGCAGCGGCGGCAGGTTGTAGCATGCGGGTCGTAGCAGACCGCATGACCAAAGCATGGCTTCCTCACCCAACCAGGAGAGGTGACGTCACACAACCACCTGCGCAACCCCAGCCAGACTATAAATGAAACGCAAACAGGCAGGAAGGCAGCACCCACCTGGCGCATACGGGCAAACATTGGGTCCAGGGGCGAGGACTTGGGGCGGGCAAAGATGAAGCGGCTGAGCGCCAGCAGCACCACGCCGACAGCTGCGATGGCCAGCGGCGCCCAGCGCCTGTGGCGCGAGTTGTGGGAGGGCAGGGGCAGCGGAGCTGTGGAGAGCTGCATCGGAGAGCTGCCTTGGAGCGCTGCTTTGGAGAGGCGGCAGGGAGGCCATGCAGGCAGTTGCCCGCTGGAGGGCGCCGCTGCCATGTTTGACGGCTGTGCAATCGGGCGTTGCACTGCACAGGCAGGGCATTTCAGGCATGGCCGAGCAGCAGCCAGCACGCTGCAAACAACTTGCCAGCAACAGGCTGTAAACACTTCACACAGCAGCAGAAGCGCACCTGGTCTGCAGGCGGCGGTCCACCACAAGCTTGGCGGCGGCCGCCAGGGCCAGGGCCAGCGGGATGGCCTTGATGGCCGCCCAGATGCCCAGGTCAGCCAGGCCTTGCACATACATTGTCACCGCCATCTCTGCAAGAGAAGGGCACCATGTGCGGGAGACAGGCAAGGTGGGTTGGCGTTGGCGTGCCGCGAGGGCATGGGCCGGCGGCAGGTCGGCCTGCGATGCAGCGGCTGCCGCAGATGAGTGGATGTCGGCAGGTACTGACGCGCCTGCGCCTGCAAGGGCAAGTAGGTGCCGTCCTGCTGCCCAGCAGGACTGCGGCTGCAACCATCCGCTTCCACAGCAGTCAAAGGCGCCTTGCCTGAGTACGGGAAGCACATGATGAGGATTTTAAGGAACCCCGCCATGAAGAACACGGCTCCGGCAGTGGGCACCCCAAAGGGCAACGACACCGCCCGGGTCGTGATGTCCACACTGCTCATGCTTCCTGTTGCTGCCGCAGCATCTGAGCCCATTGGGGGCGGAGGCGGGGGGCCGCCGCTGCTGCTGCCGCCGGCCGAGGGGTCGGCTGGCGGGTCGCCCGCGGCCGAGGCCTGCAGGAGAGAAGGCACGGGTATCTCGTAGATTTGCCGTGTGCACGCACCATGCGGAAGCGGCAGCGATAAGGATCGTCCAGGCTCCAGGCCCTGACAAGGTGCGCCACGCACCTGACGCCGCAGCGAGCGGTGCGGGCGGCCGGCGGCGGCGGCGGGGCGGCAAGCTGCGGCGGGGCGCGCCGTCAGCTGCAGACGCGCACAGTGCGCCGTCGAATAGCTGAGCGAGGCACGCATGCTGCAACTCGCTGCCAGCGGGAGCAGGGTTGTGCGGCGCGGACCGCAGTTGGGAGTGGCCTGCAAGGTTCTCGATGGTAGCGGGGTGTGATGTACAGGCAGCAGGGCAGGGCTGCAGCGGGTTTGCGTGCGGAGGCGGCGCCCAGCATGACGATGCACGCCCAGGTGGCCCAATACCCACGATCGATGCACAGATCGGGTGTGTGAATATTTAGCAAACGTACACCGGTGACAGGGCGCCCGAACGTCCCCCCGCTGGGAGCTGCAATGGCCAGTGAGGCGTCTGCAGCTCCAATCTTGGCCCTTCCTGGTCCTGTATATTGTTACAGGTGATGACTGGGCATGCCACATGACCGTTGGCCAAAAGGTCTGCCTTGGTGCTACCGCCGCCGCCGCCGCCGCCGCTGCTGCCGCCGCCGCTGCCGCCCAGCAGACCCCACCCCACTCAATCCGCACTCCTGGCTGCAGGTACGATGGCGACTTTGCAGTCAACGGCCACCCGATCATGGTGCACCAGGAGGGCGGCCAGGTGAGCTTGCCGTCGCAAGGCCTGCAGGGGAGCAGTGCTGCGTGCGCTGCTTCGCTGCGTGCGCTGCTTCGCAACTTCAGCAGGCCGCGGCCGGGGCGGCCGAATCGCTACCCAACCCCAACTTCAACCATCCCCTGGTAGGGCCGTGGCACCGCCTGGGCAGTTTGGGATGGCGCAGCGGCAGCAGCCAAGTACTTGGAAGCAGCAGCAGCAGACCTGATGGCGCGGCATGCCTTCCGCTCCATTCTCGAGCTGGGCAGCGGAACCGGGCTGGCCGGCCTGGCGGCAGCGGCAGCGCTGCAGCTCCCCACACTGCTGACCGACCTGCCTGAGGCCCTGCCAGCGCTGCAGTGCAACATAGCAGCCAACCCCGGCTTGGCGCAGCTGGCAGCAGCAGCACCGCTCGACTGGCGAGACCCGCTTGCTTCACCAGCGCTGAAGGATGCCAGGCGAGACGGCAGCAGCAGCAGCGACGGTGGCGGCAGAGGCGGCAGCAGCACCAGTCACCCATTAGGCGTCGGCAGCAGCAGCAGAGGCCGGCTGGTGCTAGCAGCCGACTGCGTGTGGCTTGAAGAGCTGGCGCCGCCGTTTGTGAGCGCACTGGCGCTTGCTGCTGCGGCACCAGCAGACAGGGCGCTGCTGTCTTACCAGAGCCGCTCCGAGCGCATTGACGAGCTGCTGTTCGGCCTGCTAGAGCGCAGCTTTCAGGTGGCTCCTCTGCCGCTGCTGCCTGGGGAGCCGCCCCGCGGGCCCATCGACCTGTACTGGCTCACACCCAAGCGTGCATTGGCTGCTGCAGACATGTAGTTGGCTGATTGTGCGCATGTTGTTCATCTATGTAACTCCTACTCCTCAAGTGGTTGGCGTGTGCTTACACGGCTGCAGTGGCGCAACTCAAAACCGGGACGTGCCTCACTGCGTCCCCCTGCCACGCAAACCGCCCTTCTGCCCCCGCTGCTTGCCTGCCGCCGGGGCTGCCTTGCGCTTCCTGCCCTGCTGCTGCTTCGCCGGTTGCTTGCCTGCCGCCTTGTGCTTCGCCTGCTCCGCCTGCTGCTCCGCTGGCAGCGCAGCCAGGCGCTTGTCGATGGCTGTCAGCAGGTCTCGCAGCACCTCCTTCTCAGTGATGCGAAGCAGCAGGGCCGCCCGCTCGGCAACCTGCTGCTCCTGTGCTGCCGCTGGGTTATCTGCTGCTGCGGATGCGGCAGCAGCATCCCCGCTTCCGGCTGCCGCCGGCTGCTGCTCCAGCTGCCGCAAATCGTCCTCGAGGCTGTCGGCATAGGCGCCCTGCCGCCGCTCCACCGCCTGCCGCAGCAGGCGGCACATGCCTGCGCTCAGCAGGGCGGCGTAGCCCTGCTGCGTCTGCTGCTCCTCTTGCGAGCTGCCCTCTGCTGCGGCTGCCTCCGCTGGCTGCCCGTCCTCCGTCAGCACGCGCCAAATCTGGACAGCCCCTAGCCCCGGCTGTCCATCCTGCTCCTGCTCCTCCTCTCCATCGCTGCCGTCAGCTGCTGCACCGCCATTGCCTGCTGCTGCTGCCACTGCTGCAGGCGGCAGGCGCAGCGCATCAGGGAAGCTGCGCCAGCTGCGGGCCTCCTCCTCCGTGGCACACAGGACGCGCAGCGCGACAAACAGGGCGGGGCTGATGTGGCCGTTGGGCAGCGCCTGTGGGTGGGGGGCAGGCGGGGGCAGCTCGTTTTGCCTGATGCGGCAGTGCAATTGGGGGTGTTGCTTGCAGCCGTACAGGTCTAACTGATTCCAAGACGATGCCCGGCACCGCCTCCGTCTTGAGCGCTGCTGCGGCCCATGGAAGCAGTGCCCGCTCAACCTGCAAACGAGCCTGCGCATGCAGCTGTCTGAAGGCATGCCCGCATAGTGTGCGACACACAAGTAGACAGCACGCGCGCAGCAGTCACCAGCCCACCTCAAATGGCTCGATCTGCTCCCGCAGCAGTTTGTCCATCAGGAACAACCATGCAAAAGGAATACAAAACAAAATAAATTCAAACCGAGCCGCACCTCGAAAGGCTCCTCATCCTCCTCCAGCACCTCGGTCTGCTCCCGCAGCAGCTTGGTGCGCCGCTTCCACGTCGCCGCCCCCAGCAGCGCCTTGGCATCCTCTAGCAGGCCGCCCTTGTCCAGGCTGACGGCGGTGAAGGGGTTCTGCCGCAGCGCAAAGCCGTACTTTTTCACCAGCTCTGCATTGCCCAGCTCGCCGTATCTGTGGCAGGGATTCGAAAGTGAAAGAGCATAGGCTCAATGAAGACGGAGCCCACAGTTGCACCTTTGTTTACCAGCTCTGCGTTGCCCAGCTCGCCGTATCTGTGGCGGGGATGGGAGGTGAAAGAGACGAGCCTCAACGAAGACGAAGAGCATTGCTGTACCGATACCTTTGTTGACCAGCGCAGCTGCACCTTTGTTGACCAATCTCTGCGTTGCCCAGCTCTGCGTTGCCCTGCTCGCTGTACCTGCGAAGGAAGCTCATGCCGCAAGCCAGCAGCACACGCCTGGGCCGCAAAGCGCGCTATGAAGGACGGGCTGCACAGCCCTGCACTGCATGCATCCACATGTCCAGGACCCTGCATAGCCTGCTCCTTTGCCGGCTCACGTGTTGTGCACCTCCCCGCGGGCGGAGGTAGCAGAGGGGGCCACAATCTCCAGCGCCGCCTCGCCCAAACCAAGAGCAGCCGTCCCTTCCCAAAATTACCGCTCACGTGTTGTGCACCTCCTGGCCCGCGGGGATGGCGGAGGGGGCCACAATCTCGAGCGTCTCATCGTCCAAGTCCACAATGCCCATCTGCAGCCGCAGGTGCAGGCCGTTGGCTGCGGGGGGTAGAAGGGCAGGGAGGAGGGGGAGCAGGCCAGCTAAGAAGGAGTGCGCTGTGCCTGCATGGTGTAGTGCACGCATCCTGTTGGTTGCGGCGCGGCACAGGAGCGCGCGGCACGGGAGCATGCAGCGCAGGGGCGTGCAGCACAGCGCGTCAGCAATCAGAAACGCATGCCAGCGCTCGATCATGCACCCACCTGAGTGCAGGCCGTAGATGCTGGCCGGGCCGCTGGCCATGACTGCAGGCAGCCCTTCCTCTTGCTGCTCCCCATCGCCGCCATGCTGCGCCTCCTGCTCGGCTGTGCCGCCGTGCTTGTGGCCGTGCGCATGGTGCCCGCTGCAACCAGCGCCGCCCCCGCAGCAGCCGCCATGCTCGTGTGCATGTATATGGCTGTGGCCGTGCTGCTGCTCGCTGCCGTTGCCATCGTCTTCACTGCCGCTGCCCTCCTGCTCGCGGCCCTCCTGCTCGCTGCCCTCTTCTTCACTGCCGCTCCCGTCCTCCTCCTCATCGCTGCTCTCAGCGCCATGCACCTCGTAACTGCACAGGATGCAGGCACGTGAATTGGGTTGTGAGCAGCCCTGCATCTGCCAGCCTTTCGCGGCGTTAACACAAGTGCGCCAGCGATCGTCGCCTCATGATAAAGCAAGGGCAGGCAGAAGAGCCCTGCATGGATCGCGGATGCAGCACAGGGTCACACAATGCCCAGCACCTCACCCGGGCGCCAGCTCCACCACCGATGCCTTGTGGTTGAAAATGTCGGCCAGGGGCACCATGGCATCGCCTGCAGCGGGAAGTGGGAAGGCCACAACAGAAGGCGAGCCGGTTGGGCGGGGTATGTTTAGGGTGAGGCAGCATTTAAAGGAGCATGTCGTGGGCTCGCAGTGTAGGGAAGGACTCCTGTCAGTGCGGCTGAGATACTTACTTGCTGCCGCAGCCGCCGCGAAAGCTGCACCCAGACCCAGCTGCCGCACCCGCCCTCCAGCTGCATCCACACCCAGCAGCAAGTAAAGCAGCACGCTCTGCTCACCGTGCCACTCGTCCACGCCAAAAGCTCGCGAGGCAACCAGCGAGGCGGCGGCGTGGAAGTTGGGCAGGGTCACAAACTGGGGCCGCAGCCGGCCGGGATACTTGTCTAGTAGGGGCAGGATGTGCTCCTCAAAGTCCTCCTGAGCCGCCTCCCTGCAATAATATCAAGTGCATTGGGGAAGAAGCAGTTAGTACATTGGTGGAGGAGGCATGCGCGATGGCGGTGCCAGATTTCCTGCGGGTTTGGCAAGTTTCAGCCCGCGTCAGCATCGCCCTGTTCCAGGCAGCCCTGAGCACAGCGTGTGCTCGTGCATTGCACCTGCCTCGGCTCGTGCCCACCTGTCAGCCTGCACCCGCCGCCCAGCCCCAGCCCAGCTAGGCCCTCTGCTTCACTGCATTACTGCACCTTGAGCCAACCCGTCCCGCCGCTCTCCCTGCCCACCTGTCGGCCTGCACCCGCCCGCCGCCCAGCCCCGTGCCCTGCAGCAGCTCCAGCTGGGAGTCGGTCCAGAAGAGCGGCAGGTACTCGCGGGGCGGGCACGCCTGGAAGTAGCCGTGCCTGTGAGGGTGTAAGGAGGCATGTGAGAGGCATCAGGGGGCCGCCGAAAACAACACAGCACGGAGGGCAGCCGGATTTGCTGTTGCCTGCCTGGCTGCAAGTGGCTGATCCCGTCTTTTGCACCAACGATGAGCGCGGCGGTGCGTTGTGGCCAACACGAGGCAAGCTCAGCTGCAGCTTCTGGTGCTCATTTACCGCTCAGCTCACCACTTGGAGTCTGGGCCCAGGGACATCTCGTGCAGGACCGCCAGCACCAGGCCCAGCCCGCCCCCGAGCTCCTCCGCCTCAATCACATCCGCCAGTTGGGTGGTGCGGAAGGACAGGCAGGTGGCCTTGGGGATGGTGCACAGCCGCTCGCCTTCGGCGATGTCCCGTGCGGCCTGCAGCAGGGTTGGCAGGTACAGATGGGTCAGCGGAGTGAGTAGATTGGGGGCGCTCCCGATGCGTGGCGGCAAGCCAAGAGGGTCTGGCAAGGCGTGCGGGGCATGGCCGCCGGCCAGAGGGCGGCGCAGGTTTTGCTTCGACGGCAGCTGGGAGGGGCCGCCGGCATCCTCACATGAGGTGCGGGCAACACTCATGCATAGTCCATGACACACTCAAACCGTTGTGGGGTCGGCAGCATTGGATGCGGTCCCCAATGCAGCGACAATCCCTGCCCTCGCAGCCCGCACCTGCACGCCGAGCGCCAGGCCGCTGCACCCCGCCGCCGCCGCCACCAGCTTGATGGCATCGCTGCGCTGGATGCATTGAGCGTTCATCCATGCTTCAAAAGTCCCGAGCACGTGCGCCATGGCGCCTGCCGGGCCTCCTGGGCGCCGAGCAACTTTGGGCGGGACACCGACCGCTGCGCAGCGGGGTTGCAGGCGCTCCGATGCAATCCACACAATGCCAGGAGTGCATGCAGTGCAGCAAAAACGCGAACGGCGCGACCGTGCATGCCTATGCCTGCCAGCGGGGCGGCTTTGGCGAGGCCCCCGCCTGCCCCCGCCTCTTTCCCTGGGGTGTGCAACCATGGCGAGCATCACCGCTGCCATCTGTGCGGCCCCTGCGGCCCGCCTGGGCGCTCGGCGCGCCCAGCGCCCCCAGACCGCCCGCCGGGCGATGCTGCGGGTGGCTGCCTCCGCGGCCGTCAAGTTTGACTACGACAACAAGGTGTTCGAGAAGGAGCTCGTGGAGTGAGTGGGCCGGGCGGGGGAGAACCATGTGCTCGTGGCGCCTGTGGGGGCTTGCTGTGCCCGTGCAGCTGCTCGGCGGCAATGGATGACGACCCAGCTGGCAATGAGCGGGGTGCAGGCCCTGCCAGCCCCCGCCTGCGGGCAGCATGTGGTAAGCGAGCGGCACGCTGCCCCCAGGCCCACCCAGCTGCCGGTTGCGCGCGGGGCATTGCGGCGACCGCGGGGGAGCCGCCGGCAGCGCCATGCAGCATGGTGGCAGAGGGTCGACGGCTGCCGCCGCCGCCGCCACCCGCCGCTGCCCCGCCCGCAGCTGCTGATCGTCGCCGTTTCTGTCGCCCTGATTGTCATTGCAGGTTCGCTGACACCAAGGAGTACATCATCCGGTGAGCAGCGCCGGGAACGGGAGCCCAGCCGATGCAGCACGGCAGCGGGAGCCGCAGCGGGGCGGGGCGCGCGATTGTGGCAGCGCCCCGACCCGTGGCTACCGCCGCTACAGATTGTTGGGTCGGAGCTGGCGCAAAGCGCGTGCTTTGTGCACAGGCCATCTGCTAGCTACAGGCACCTGGAGCCGGCACCTGCAACCGTGCTGATGTGCTGCCCTGCCCCGCATGGCTGCCCCATTGATGTGCTGCAGCGGCGGCCGCGACAAGTTCTCCAAGCTGCCCGAGGCCTTCAAGGGCATCAAGCAGGTGAGAGCTTCCTTCCAAAGAGCTTCCTTCCACACACTGGCATTCAAGGGTGCAGCACACGCTTCCAGCCAGTGGTGCAGCACACGCTTCCAGCCACTTTGCAGCACACGCTTGCAGCCAGTGGTGCAGCACACGCTTCCAGCCACTTTGCAGCACTGCAGCACACACTTCCAGCCGGTGGTGCAGCACGCCGTGGAGGGTGCAGGACGGTGCAGCATGCCGGATCGCAGCCCGTGGCTGTCTGATGCGGACTGAGGCGGCGAGCGGCCTGCTGGCCTGGGTGGCGGCACAGGGGGAGCGCGGGCAGCCGTGTGGCGCAGTGGATAGCACGGCACCTAGCTGCAGTGGTTACCGCTAGCTGCAGCTGCAGCTGGGGCAGCACACATGCCAGCAGGCCGGCGGGGCTGCAGCCGCGACAAGCAGCCGTGCTGTGCCAATCGCGCAGCTTCCGTCGATGGCCCGCTGGCGCATCCCTCCCGCACGAGTGTGTGCACTTGCCAGCCAGCGGGGGCAGCGTCGATGCTGTGCTGGCCCTTCCAGCAACCAACGTGTACTGCTTCCGCCCGCCCGCCCGCTGCCAGGTTGGCGTGATTGGCTGGGGCAGCCAGGCCCCCGCCCAGGCCCAGAACCTGAAGGACTCCTTCCAGGAGGCGGGCATGGACACCAAGGTGCGTGCTTTGGTTGTGCAACCGTTGTTTGACTGCCTCACCTGCCGGGACTGTCAGATTGTGCTGCCTGCCACGACTGTGAATGTGCTGCCTGCCTGGACTGTATTGGAGCTCATTGGCTGTGCCGCTTGCGAGTGAGCTCATTGGCTGTGCAGCGCATGCAGCAGCACGTGCATGCAGCAGTAGGTCAGCAGGCAGCCACGCCGCTGCCGCGCTGCCTGCGGCAGCTAGCTGCAGACCACAGCGGGGCGCATGTTCACCCCCACATGTCAACCCTCTGTGCCCACCTCTATGTCCCACACCGGCCCCACTCTTCGCCCGCCTGAAATTGGTGCAGGTGGTGATTGGCCTGCGCCCCGACTCCCCCTCATGCGAGGAGGCCCGCGCCGTGGGCTTCACTGAGGTGCGCCCAGGCAGCTGTGTGATTTGCAGCTTTGTTTGGCTTGAAGTTTTGGCATGCAGCTTTTGTTTGACAGGCAGCTTGGGCACGGGGCTTGGACAGGCAGCTTGGACAGGCAGCTGTGTCATGTGCAGGGGGCATCTGCTGCTGCGGGCCACCTGGCGGCCTCCTCTGCATGTACATTTGCCATGTTACGTGGTTCTCAGACGAGGGCTGACGTTGTGTCTGTCCTGCCCTCCTGTGCAGGCCGACGGCACCCTGGGCGAGGTGTTCGATGTGATCTCCAAGTCCGACATGGTGGTGCTGCTCATCTCCGATGCCGCCCAGGTGGGCTGCTTTGCTTGATTGCTTGTTTCTGGGGTGGTTTGTTGCCAGGATTCAGCAGTGTGTGGCAGGGTGGGAGCGATCTCCAGGTCCGACCTGGCGGTGCTGCTCATCCCAGGTGCCGCCCAGGTTGGCGTGCATGGGTGCATTCATTGGCTTGCAATGGACGAAGGGACGTTGGCTGCTGGCGTGGGGCATGTCGAGTGCATCCAATGATGGCCATGCATCCAGCTCCCCTCTCACCCAACTGCTCACCCAACTGCGCCCGCCTGCAGGCCAAGCTGTACCCCCGCATCCTGGCTGCCATGAAGCCCGGCTCCACCCTGGGCCTGTCCCACGGCTTCCTGCTGGGCGTGATGCAGGTGGGCACAGGCACCAACAGGTGCAGCTGTGTGTGGAAGTGTGTAGTGCTGCCCCCGCCGAGAGATGCATGGCACAGCCCAAACCAAGCCGCCGCCACCCGTCTCGCACAGCTTGTCTCGCACAGCTTGTCAACTCACCCCCGCATGGTCTCATGTGTTGGTTGCTGAACAACAACGGCGCGGACTTCCGCAACGGCATCAGTGTGACAGCCCTCCGTTCAACGTCTCATTTATGCTCCCCTATGCCTGTCCTGTACAGAACGACGGTGTGGACTTCCGCAAGGACATCAACGTGGTGCTGGTGGCCCCCAAGGGCATGGGCCCCTCCGTGCGCCGCCTCTATGAGCAGGTGGGCTGCGCCTGCTGGTAGCAGTGGCGCGTGCTGGCCCCGGTGGCCCTGAACACAGCCGGCGGCGGTCGCAGCTGGGCCGCTGTGGCGGCCATGAAGCTAGAAACACACCAAGTGGCAAATGTTGCAAGCACAAACCAAGTTGCAAATGTTGCAAGTGCAAACCAAGTTGCAAGTGGTCTCCACTTTGCCACGCCTGCAGGGCAAGGAGGTGAACGGCGCCGGCATCAACGCGTCCTTCGCTGTGCACCAGGTGCGTGTATGTTGGCAGTGCGTTGCCTTTTAGCACTGCTTCCCTGGCGGCGCTGGAGCGTGCCTGTTCGATTGGAGCGAGCTGCAGTGGTTGCCACGAAATGGCTGCCCAGACACCCCACACTCAGACCTGCCTGGCTCCCCCGTCCCATGGCCCTCCGCAGGACGCCACCGGCACCGCTGCCGACATTGCCGTCGGCTGGGCCGTCGCCGTGGGCGCTCCCTTCGCCTTTGCCACCACCCTGGAGAGCGAGTACAAGAGGTGAGCCGCGAATTGGGGACTGGCTGGATGCACTGATGCACCGGCTGCAATGGTTTGTACCGGCTGCATCGCACAATTGTGCGGCTGGCCTGCATGTCAGTGGTGGTTGCAGCGGCGGCTGGATGCAACCCAGCCCAGGGAGCTTGCTTGCGACGGGGTCAGCCTGCATGCCGGCAGCACAGCCCAGCCAGACGGGGGCCAGCCAGCCGGCAGCAGGGGAGGCGACTGAGGCCGGCCGGCCGGCGCTTGCTTGGCACCCGCAGTGACATTTACGGCGAGCGCGCGGTGCTGCTGGGCGCGGTGCACGGCATTGTGGAGAGCCTGTTCCGCCGCTTTGTGCGCCAGGGCATGAGGCAAGTGTTGTGCGCTCCCCCGGTTGCTGCCCACTGAGCCGCCCCTCGTGCCGGCGCGCCGCCGCTTGTGCCCCTGCAGCGACATTTACGGCGAGCGCTGCGTGATCCTGGGCGGTGTGCACGGCGTGGTGGAGTCCCTGTTCCGCCGCTTCACCCGCCAGGGCATGAGGTCAGCCAGCGACGGCACCGCATTGCTTTCCCCAGTCGCACCGCGTTGCTGTTGACAGCTGCAACGAGCGGCAGGCAGCGGCGGCAGCGGGCTGCCGCCGCCATGCTGCTGCCATGCTGCCCCAATGCCGCCTGCGCTCCTGGCCGCTTTACGATGCGGATCACTGCCTGTTTTCTGCGCTTGCCTGCCTGCAGTTGCGGCTCCGGCCTGCCCCTGTACGCCCGTGCTGCGTGCGCTGCTGCTGCCTGAGCCCGCACCAGCCAACTGCACAACTGTCTCCATGCCACCCTCACCTGTGCCGCGATGTCTCCCTCGCTTGCCCCCTCTGCAGCGACGAGGAGGCGTTCAAGCAGAGCGTGGAGAGCATCACGGGCCCCATCACCCGCATCATCTCCCGCGACGGCATGCTGGGCGTGTACAACCAGTTCTCTGACGCCGGTCAGTTTCTTTGGTTGGGTGGGCCTGCGGTGCTTGCTGGGTGGATGACGTTATGCGGCATGCCGGGCTGCTGGGTGTGTACAACCAGTTCTCTGACGTCGGTCAGTGTAGTTCGGGCCCTGGTATCAATCGCCTGGTGTCCCCTCGCTGCCTGCCCATCCTGCTGCCGTGCTGCGCCTGCCCGTTGGTTCACTCTCTGCATAACCCATGACGACTCACCCTCACCTTCCACGTTCATCCCTGCCACAGACAAGAAGATCTTTGAGCAGGCGTACAGCGCGGCCTTTGGCCCCGCCATGGACATCTGCTACGAGATTTACGAGGACGGTGAGCCCCCTTTCAGCTGGATTGGTAACGAAAGCGTACTAGTACTGGTTAATTGGGCTGCTTGAAAACAAAAAAGAGTACCAGTCAGGCCGGCTGCCGTCTGGCATCTGGCATCTGCTGCGATGCGCCGGCCCGCGGCCGGCCCAGCTCCACCTGACACTGCAGCTCCCACTTGTGTCGCTCCTTTTCACACTGCAGCCCTCACTTGTGTCTGTTGCGTTTCTGCAGTGGCCTGCGGCAACGAGATCAAGTCTGTGGTGAACGCGGTGGAGCGCTTCTCCCGCTGGCCCATGGGCAAGATCGACCAGACCCACATGTGGCAGGTGCGTATGGGCTATCCCTGTGGTATTAACGGCTGATTAGCAGTAGCTGCTGGTTGGCCCGTGGGCAAGAGTGACCAGACCCACATGTGGCAGTCTGGCTGCTGGTTGCGACTGGATCGGGTGTATCTTTAGTAGGTGGCCCCCGCTGCTGTAGCGAACGGCACAGCTGCCCCCCTTGCAAGCGGCACAGCTGCCGCGGTAACGAGCGGCACAGCTGCTGGCGCCCTGGCTTCTGCACGAGCCGCCCAGCCTCCCAGCCTGACCCGCCCCGTGCCTCAATGCGCTTGCCTCATCCTGCAGGTGTAGGTTTGAATGTGCTGAGCATTGGCTGTTCACTCTCACTCACCCTTGGAGGACACTCCGTGAACCGCCTGCCCGCTCACCTGCCTCTCGCTCACTTGCCCCTCCCATCTGCAGGTTGGCCAGAAGGTGCGCGCCGAGCGCAAGGAGGACCAGATCCCCCTCAACCCCTTCACCGCCGGTGAGCGCTGCCTCGCTTGTGCCCGTGGTTCAGGCCTTGGCCTG
Source organism: Chlorella sp. Dachan (assembly GCA_006782975.1). Lineage (NCBI taxonomy): Eukaryota > Viridiplantae > Chlorophyta > Trebouxiophyceae > Chlorellales > Chlorellaceae > Chlorella > Chlorella sp. Dachan. The sequence goes on along the minus strand of RRZL01000078.1, from coordinate 374,685 downwards.
CTGCCTGCTTGCTCCCTCTGCTGCCTGCCTGCTCACTCGCCCTTGGCCGCTAGGGAGTCGCATTGCTGTGCGGCCAGCAGACTCGGACTGGCCGCCCAGTCGGCTGCATGCATACCTCATGTGCCTTGCTGTTGTTGTTCTCTAGCTGACCCTGCCTGAATCCATCCCCCCGACCGTCTCCCTGCAGGCGTGTACATCGCCACCATGATGGCCACCGTGCAGACCCTGCAGGAGAAGGGCCACCCCTACTCCGAGATCTGCAACGAGGTGCGCTTTGGTTTGTCGTTCTGGTTTGGTGCCGGAAATGGGCTACTTGCCGAACGGGAGGGCATTGGCAGGCACTTCTCCAAGCATGAGCAAGGCAGGGAACGTTTGCACACACGCATCCCTTGCGGATCTGCCACGCTGTGAGATCGTCTCACCCTGCCCCAACCAACCCTCGCCCCCTCTGCAGCCCATCATCGAAGCCGTGGACTCACCCCCGCTCAACCCTACATGCACGCCCGCTCTCGCACCTCCCATTCCAGCCGCTGATGCCCCCTGCCGCCCCTTGCCCCCTCTGCAGTCCATCATCGAGGCCGTGGACTCGCTCAACCCCTACATGCACGCCCGCGGCGTCGCCTTCATGGTCGACAACTGCTCCTACACCGCCCGCCTCGGCTCCCGCAAGTGGGCACCCCGGTGAGTGCATTGCCCCCCAACTGACTTTGTTAGGGTTATGGGGATGTGCGCCTCGGCTCCCGCAAGTGGGCACCCCGGTAAGTGCCCGGTAAGGCTGGGGCAGCAGGCGGAAACAACGTGCTGCTGTGAACAGTAGGCAGCACAGTTCGAAATTCCCCAAAGTTCGAATTATGCGGGTTTGTTGATCTTTGCCTGGCACCGGCTGGCGTGGCGTGCGTTTGGACACCGGCTTGCCTAGGCGCAGCACAGCCATCACTATGCTGCCGCCCTGCTTGCAGGTTTGACTACAACCTAGACCAGCAGTCGTACGTGGCGGTATACGCAACTCTCGACTGTTAATCGATTGATTGGTCTTCCCGCTGCTCTGCAGGTTCGACTACATCCTGGACCAGCAGGCGTACGTGGCGGTTGACGCCGGCAAGCAGGCGGACGCCGAGGTCATCCAGGCCTTCAAGAGCCACCCCGTGCACAAGGTGGGTGGTTTGGGGGGTCGGATGGCTGCTGCCGGAGCTGCAGGCAGCTGCCGGTGAAGGGAGTGCTAGTGGGTTGGAGAGCTGCCGCTGGCTGCAAAGCTGCGGGCGAAGTTCTGTCCAGTGGCAAGCTGCCACATGTAACGGAACCCTGTCAACCTGGCAACGCCCCTCCGCCCCTCCCGCCTCCAGGCCCTGGCTGCCTGCGCCGCCATGCGGCCGCCTGTCGACATCTCTGTCGGCGGCGACAACGACACCACCGGCGTCGGTAAGCAGTGCTTGGGCTGTATATTGCTGCACTGCTCTGTCCTGTGCTCAGCTGCGGCGACAGCGACACCACCGGCGTCGTGAGCTCCCGCGGCGCTGCTGTCGCTTGCATGCGCATGTGGGTGTTGCGCATGCGGGGTGTGCTTGCGCCGCAGCAACGTGTGCAGTTGCCGGCCCACTGAACTCCTGCCCAGCTCCAGCTGCACACCTACCGCCTCCCCGCCCTCCCCGCCACACAGGCGCTGGCGCTGCCCGCACCGAGTTCCGGTCGGTTGCCGCCACCACCGCGTAACCGCCCCCGCCGGCGCTCCGGCCTGGTCCTCAGGCCCCACCCCGGGCGTGACACCCTGGTGACGCCGACACATGGGGGTTTGCGCCCGGGTGGGATGGGTGCAGGGAGGCGCGTCCCGCCCCCCGCCCCCGCCCCGCAGCAGCTGCAGCACAGCCCCGCGCTCCTACCGTAACCGCTCGTTTCTCTGGTCCCGCCGCCCTTTACCGCTACCCGCTCCGGTTTCAGCGCTTGTGCCCCGCGGGCAGCCCTCGCCTTCGGCGCCTGCATTTGGGCGCTGGGTTTGAGTGCTGCCCCGAGGTCTATTTCAACCCACTAGCAGACCGTGTCTTTTGGCAAATTGCAGAGAGAGACGCCTGTGACGCAACCCAGCAACATGTGGAGACAGAAAGGGGGCGGCTGCACCAGACCCAACACACCGCCAGCAAAGGGCAGGTGGCATGGCACGCTGCAAGCTGCTGGTGCTCACTGATGCTGCCAGCCTGCTTTGAACAAAGCGATCAGTTACAGGTGCACGCAAACACGTAGAAAAAATCAGGGGCATCCTGGAGGGGCGTTCGTTTGGGGCGTGGTGTGGGGAAAATGGGTTGGGTCCGGCGGCACACAGGCCCGCCCAGGTGTGCATGCAGGTTTGATAGATTAAGGGAGTGTGTATGTGTGCATAGCAAGCGAGCATGCATCGGCGGCGGGGCCGGCAGGGGGAAGCAGGGGGCCAATCGGGCCCAAGGAATTGTGCACAGGATGGCTGAGTGCTGAGGTGAGCTCGCAGCCAGTGCAACAGGCGGGAGGGGAGCAAACACGGGAAAACACGGGAGCAAACACGGGACGGACAGAGGGCAGGGGTGGGGGCGGGGTGGGGGAGAGTATGGGCGCCACCAACAGCGGCTGCCGAACAAGAACAACAGTGCCTGCTGACCTCGCGACGTGCGGCAGCAACGCGGCGAGCTCAGCAGCGCGGCCGCCACAGCAGCGCAGCGGTGGGCGATGTTTGGGTAAGAGGGGGGAGGGAGCGACCATTGATGCATCCAGTGCTTGGTGTGGTGGCATCTATCATGAAACGGCGGTGCTGGCTGGGTGGGGACATGAAAGGCAGTCCTGGTGGCGTGGTGTGGGGCAGTCAGCCCGATCATCTCAGCGGCAAGAGGGTGAGTTGGTGGGGGGCGCAGCTGGCACGGTGCAGCAGGGTGCAGGACACTACTGTCAACAGGGAACGTGGATGCTACTGCGGGGATGCTACTGTGCACAAGCGCAACAAAGAATTGGGAGGTAAAATTGGCCGGCCCGGGCCGCGGGCGGCTGCCGCTCAGCGGCAGCTGCGGCGCGGGGCGGCGGAGCGAAACAAAAGTGCGGGTGCTGGCAGCGCGGCGGGGGAGGCTGCAGCAGGCCTGGGGTACGGCTGGGCAAGCCTCTGTGCCAGCAGTTGTGGTGTGGCAGTGCGGGCTGCCAGAGCGTGCTTAAGCTTGGGCCTTGTACGCAGCCGGCTTAGGGTCGGCATAGGGCACCTGCTTCGGCTGCAGAGCAGGGCAGGGGATGGGAGGTGGGGGGTTCAGAGGGTTCAGTCAGGGTCGGAAACCATGCTGTCCAGCAATCGCGAGGCGCCAACCAGCCAGGCGTAGCATTTGCACGGCACATCATGCCCTAGCGCAGCACGGCGCAGCACAGCGCAGCACAGCGCAGCGCAGCGCACCTCGGGGAACCGGCTGGCCTGCGCCTTGCGGCTGGCGGGGGATGGGCGGCGGGCGCGGTGCTGCATGCCCGCGGCCGCGGCTGCACCAATCACCGCCAGAGGCACCAGCTTCTTGGCCAGGCCGGCGGCAAAGCCGGAGCGGCCGCGGCGGCACTTGGCCGGCTCTGCCTCCAGGGGATGGCTTGAGACCGAGTCGGCAACTGAGTCGGCGGACGAGCCGGTGGAGCAGGCCCGCTGAGCGGTACCTGCCCGCAGGGGCGTACGCAGCACAGAGTGCGGGGAGCCGGGTTGCGCCTTGGCAGGCGCCGCGGGCTTGGCAGGGGAGGCGGCCGCCGGCTGGGCAGCGGGGGCGGCTTGCAGCAGGGACACCATGGCCTGGTTGGCGGCGCGGTGCTGCGCGGCGTACAGCGGCCAGACCTCGGGGGCCTGCAAGGGTACCAGGGGAGGAGGGTGGTTGGTGCGGCGATGGCGAAGGGCAACGCGGCGCCCCAGCAATCCGATGGTGGGAGCGAGGGCCCTTGCGGCCGCGAGGGGCGCAGCAGCTGCGCGGCGCCGGCGCTCCTGAACAGGCCTGAGCGGTCAGGGTAGTCGCGGTTCGTGCCGCTCCCATGCTGACCAAGCGCACCTGGGGCCTGGGCTTGACCAGGAGGCGCAGGACGTCGCCGGGCACCTTCACAAGGGCGGCGACCGCTTGGCCGGCGACCGCGGCTCGGCGGCGCATGGACTCTTTGAGCGTGGAGCTGGTGGAAAGGGTCGCCATTGGCTTCCTGCTGGGAGGCTCGAAGCGGGCAGCGGCAGGAACGGGTGGGAGAGGGCTTGGATCGGCGCGGCGAGCCTTTAGAGCGGCGAGGATTGAGGTGCAGGTGCGTGGGCAGGCCGGGCAGGGCCGGCTGACTAGCTTGTGGTCACGTCGCTCCGGCCAGCAGTCCTCTGCGAATCAGATGCTGCGCCCTCAGGGCCGCTCAGACGCACGACTAGCATCCCAATCGCGTTACCGGATGCTGTGTCGGGGAGCTGACCGTGGGGCGGGTGGTGGTGGGCCACCGCCACCGCCGCCTGGGGCGGCCGCACCACCGCTTGTGCAGGGCAGGCAAGCCATCGGCCAAACTTGGGCTGCTGCCCCAATGGCAACCCATGGCGCAGGTTGCAGTAGGTAGAGTTTGGGAACAAGCCAGTATAAACATGTGCTGCGCGCCCCGCATCCCCGCACGCGCCCTGGGCGTGTGCCCGTTCATGTTGAGGCCCACGCTCTGCCCTGCATCATGCCAAGTTCACAGCTTACACACGCCAAGGCTTCACCAGTTAATCCCACATCACAGCTTGACGGCCAGCCAGATCTCGTTGACGCGGGTGCTGAGCGAGTGCAGGGGGCCATACTGTGCCAGCCGGAAGTAGCCCCCATCTTCTGCCTCTGCCAGCTGCAGCCCATCCCGGGCCAGCGCCGCCTTGAGCTGCGCCAAGCAGCGCTCGCACGCCTCCTTGGTGGCATTGCCCTCAAACTGCCGCGCCGCCACAACCTCCCCGCCGGCCACTGCCAGGGTCACGGCGGCGTCGAGCGGCGCAGGGGGCAGCGCCGCCGCGCCGCTGCTGCCGCCGGCCGGCACGATGTGGATGCGCATGCGCTTGGCGCCCTGCACAAAGGTGGTATGGCAGTTGGCAACGCTCCTCGAATGGCATACAATGACAGCCGGCCTGGTGGCGGTCACAGCCTACAGCCTGCATGCAAACTGCAGCCCATGCTGCTCAGGCCACCCCACCGCCACCACCACAGCCCACCCAGCCTGGTGCCTCCCCACCCCTCCTTCACCTGCGGCGGGTAGGACATGACCACCGGCTGCGTCTCTCGGCAGCGCACGCCCGCCGCGTTGTTGCCGCTCATGTAGCTGCCCAGGAGCAGGAAGCCTTCGTCCCGCCGCTCGTCTGCAGCTCCGGAGAGGCAGGATGCACGCGTGAACAGAGGCGCAGAGCAGTGCCTGGGGCCCCAGATTCAAGACACAGATGCTGTTTCGTTTGAGAAGCTTGCGCGCAAGGTGTGCACACATGTGGCCAGCCATCTGCCCTGCCATGGGCACGGCACCCTCAGCGCTGCGAAAACAAGCACGCCCTTGCACTGCCCACATGACGCACTCACACTCGCACTCGGCCGCTGTGTAAGCGCTGTACAGCCGCAGGCTGTAGTCGCTCGTCTTTTGCACGGGCGTGAATGGGATGAGCAGCGGCGAGTTGTCCTGCACTGCTGCTGGCGCCTGCTGCTGCTGCTGCTGCTGCTCGGCTGGCTTGCTGCCGAAGCCAAACAAGGCGGCTGGCGCGGTGGCCCTGCAGGCAGGGGAGATGATGGGCTGAGCCGCCTCACGTTGCAGCCACACGCACCCCATCATAAAGTCTCTGTGTAGCGCCATAACAACATGCAGGCGTGCCCTCGCTCCCTACCTGGGTGACCGCCGGCGGCGTGCAGGCGGTGGCGGCGCTGCCCGCCATCCACCGCGCCGTGCCGCACTGCTGGGCCAGCCTGATCGCGCGCTGACCTCTGTGCAGCGTGTGGCAGCGTTACAGGCGGCTGTGCAAGCGGCAGCCGACATCGTAGTAGAACAGCGCGCAGGCGGGGCGAAATGCAATTGGACGGATCGAATAGTAATCGGGGACGGGTAGCAAATGGTGGTTGTGAGGGCGGCACGGCCGCATGTTGGCAAGGAGGGGGCGGCGGCGACGGACGCAGCGGGGCCCACCGCCGCTCACGCCGCAGACATGAATCCAGACAGCACATAGTTGTTCTACAAGGCTGCATGCAGCAGCCGGCCTGCTCAGTTCAGCCGCAATCCATTTAGGTTGACCGGTGGCAGGCCAGCACCCGCCGCCAGGTCAGCGGCTTCAAGCGCCGCCGCCATCTTGGCCTCTTCAATCGCCTCCGCCTCGGCAGCAGCACCGGCAGAAAATGGTGGCAGCGTGAACTGCACGCCCGCTGCGCTGAGCGCGGAGGCCACCACAATGTAGAGGGCCGTCCTGCAGGGGTGGACAGGCAGCGGGCAGGCAGGATGGGTCTCTGCTGCTTTTCAAGCCAGCCAGATGAGCCGACGGGCCTGCACACGTGTAAACATGCAGTCCGCAGGTGGCACGTGGCGCCGGCATCCTCAGCCCACACGCTTGCGGCTGTAATCAGCCAGAGAGGTAGCATGCTACATACGTAAACAGAGCGGCAGCATGCAAGGAGCAGCCCAGATGGCGTCACGCCCACCTGGCGCGCGAGATGCGCCCGCCATCCAGGCCGTTGTGGCTGAACTCGTACCACACGCTGATGCTCAGCTTCATGGGGTCTCCCAGGGCGCGCACGTTGACTGCATCGGGATGGGAGGGGAAGCGGCACTGTTCAGGCTCAGGGGCGGGAGAGGAGGTGGGGGTGAGCAGCGCCATGGGGTCGCCCAGGGCGCGCACGTTGACTGCATCGTGTGTGGGGCAGGAGCACTGAGAGAGTCGATGCCCAGGTGCCTGGCAGCACAGGAAGCTGAGGCTGACGAGGGCGCTGCCGCCGTCGCTGTGGAGGGGGTGGGCACGCCAGGCACACTCCGTGCAGCGCTGGCAGTTTGGTGGTGGCACGGAGCAGACAGCGCGCACCAAAGTTCACATGTGCCAAAGCCAGGCACGTTTCACAGCCAGCGCACCTGCGCTGCTGCCGGTGAACTCGTTCGGGTTGGCTTTCACATGGGCATCCACCGTGCTGCGCAGCATCTCCACCACTTCCAGCGGCGTTGACAGGTCCAGGGACAGCTGCAAGAAGACAGGAGGAAAGATATGCCTGGGGGTGGATTGAGGGGGCCAGCTGGGTGTCAAGCCCAGCGGGCACCAGCCTGCCGCCGTGAGGGACAGCTGCACACTGGTGGGGGTCGGGGATGCCACAGCGAGCGTGTGAGCACAGCGAGCATGTGAGCACTGCGCAGGAACGGCGCAGACTCATAGGCAGGTCCAGGGACAGCTGCACAAAGGGTGGGGGCAGGGATGCCACAGCGAGCGTGTGAGCACAGCGAGCATGTGAGCACTGCGCAGCATCTCCACCACATCCAGCGGGGTGGACAGGTCGAGGGACAGCTGCACACAGGTGGGGGCCGGGGATGCCGCAGCGAGCATGTCAGCACAGCGAGCATGTGAGCATGGCGCTGGACAGGAGCTGCGCATGAACAGGCAGGTCCAGGGGCACAATGTGCAGGTGGGGCCGGCTACCAGCAAGCTGCCGTCGCGGCAGCACTTCGGCACCTCAAGCGGGAGGTGCACAGGCTGCATAATAGCACCGCTCACCTTGATGCTCCTGGCCCTGCTGGCGGGGCGCCCCATCGCCCTGAGATGACAGCACTTCAAACCAAACCAATTGCACAACACACAAACTAAAACCATGCAGGCTGAAACAACGCACCTTGATGCTCTCGGCCTTGTTGGTGGAGCGGGACAGGTTGATGAGGGACTCCACTTCAAACTTAACCGATTATGAAACACACACAAGCTAACGAAACGCACCTTGATGCTCTCGGCCTTGTTGGTGGAGCGGGACAGGTTGATGAGCGACTCGTTGTTGAGGCGGGAGTTGGGCCAGTAGATGCGCGCGCCGTCGGCGCGCACCAGCGTGGTGTTGATGAGCGCGATTTCGGCCACCTGTGTTTGTGCAATTCAGGAGCGTGCAATTCATCCGAATCGATACATTCAGTGATTTGATTCCAGAGCAGAACCGTGACGACGAGAGGCGCCTGGCATGCGGGAGCGGGAGCAGCGCACACAGGAACAGCGGTGCTGCAGACGTGGCCCAAGCGGAGGCGAGGGTCGCCGCCTTCTGCGGAGCCGCGGCTGCCAACCCAAAAGAAAAGAAAGAAAAGAAAGAAACTGGCTGCCAACCCACCCGGTGGTTCTCCCCGCCAATGATGAGTGTGTCTCCAACGTCGTAGGGATGCACCGCAAAGATCCACACCACGCACCTGCACGGCAAGGCAAGGGTGCAGTGCCACGTGGCCGGCAGGCAATTGCTTGCACGCAGAGCAGCGGCGGCGGGAGCGCAGGCAGCAGGTGGTACCTGGGGGCCGCTCTGCAAACTAGCCGCCACACACCCGGGCCGAGCCTGACCTGATGGGCCCCCCTGGCCAAGCACAGTGCCGCCACAACTCAGCCCATGCAGCTCACTCGAACACGGTGCGGATGGAGTTGCCAAAGATGAAGGTGAAGGCGAGGATGACTGATGAGAAGGTGAGCCAGGCCTTGGTCACGTCCACCTGCGCACATTGTGCAGGCCAACAGCTTTGCCACGAACAGGAAGCAAGCCGCAGGCACGCACCGCAGTGCATGGAGTGAGTAACTCCCTGGAGAATCAGCTGACACGCGAAAACAGCTAGCTCGCCCCGAAGTGGCCCCCCCCCCAATCCACGCCCAGGGCGCACTCTTACTTCCATTCATTCGATTCATTCATTTCATTCGCGCTTTCACTCTCACCCCGAAGATGTAGAGGTAGAAGAAGCAGAAGAGGACGTGCAGCATCGCGCCCAGCAGCCGCTCCAGCTTGGCGATGACGCTCTTGGTGTCCCGCAGCGTGCACGCCAGGAAGGCCCGCTCCTGCGGCAGGGTTGGGGCAGGGTTGGCGAAGGGGTGAAGCAGGGATGGAGCGGGGTTGGAGCAGCTGTTTGCTGTATACCCTGCTTGGTGGGCCCTCTCGGGCCAGGGCAGGGGGAGCTGTAGGCGCTGCAGGCACTGCTTGTGTCTGCTCGCCCCAGCGCCCAAGGTGGACAGTTGGAGGTGGCCATGCCAACGCCAACCCTCCCCAGCCCAGCCCCGGCCAACCCTTGCTAACGTTAACGGAGGTCAACTTGTTCAGCACCCAACTCGCCTGGTAGATTTTCACAACGCCGTCGCGCACTTCGCAGGCGCTGATGCGCCCATTGCCGTCGGCGTCAATGTACCTGGACAACAGCAGCATGGGAGAGTGGCAGGCGTGACCTCAAGCTCGAGTAGGAGGCAGGACCTTGTGGCCGCGCTGATGTGCCCGTTTCTGTCAGTGTTAATGTACCAGCACACAGAAGCTGTTTTCACTTCGGGGGCAGTGGCAGCAGCGGTGCAGCCCCAGCGGCAGCAGCAGCCGTGCCAGCCGCGCAGGCAAAACAACACCACTGTTAAACACACTGTTAAACACACTGTTAAACACAGCGCAGGCAAAACAACACATGTAAATGCTGCACCGCGCACCACTCACAGTGGCATGCCATAACTTGAAATGCACCCACTCATACCGCCAAGCCACAACTTGCAACCCACCTGAACGCCTCCTCTGCCTGCTTGGGCGGCAGGAAGTCCTCCAGGTCTGCACACAAACGGGAGTGCAGCAATCACGTGCGGCTCAGCAACAGCAGCGCTTCGATGCTGGCTGTCCAGCAGTCTGCACACAAACCGGGGTGCAGCGGCCACAGGTGGCCGAGCAACCAGCAGCGCTTGGCTTCTGGTTGCTTCTTGTTGCCGACCAGCAGCAGGGGCTGCGGCAGCAGCTTGCATTCTCGATTCAGCAGCCTGATCCCCAGCTTGCACCCAGGACTCAGCAGCAGCCTCCCGTGGGTGTAGTTTGATCCCCGCAGCCCCGCCCACCCGACTGCTGGATCCAGTTGCGCTTGCGCAAGGCGCGGATGTTGTGGAACATGAAATAGGCCACACGGCGCGCCTCCTGCGTTGGCAGATGCCGGGTGGGAAGGAGCGAAACGTGTTGTTTGATTGTGGAGCATGGTGTTGTTTGATTGTGGAGCATGAAGTGCGCCACGCGGCGCGCCTCCTGCGGCGGCAAGGAGAGCAGCTAGGCGTGGGCAATGACCAAGCAGCATAGCGGGGTGACCAGTGCAGGCGCCCAACGGGCATCTGCCACCTGAGCAAGCTGGTGTGCACACCGCCTGGCCGTCTGCTGTTGGCACACCTCACTTGACTGCCGTGGCATTCGCTCCGCCCCCACCTGCTCGTTGATGGTGGCGCCGCCCTCGCCGCCCTTGCCGCCCTTATTCAGAGAGCCGATCTGGTCCACCAGCGTGAGCTGCACATGCGAATGCACAGCAGGGAAGCCGCACAAGTTAGGATAAGCAGCCCAGATGGTGCAAGTGAAGCACCATCGGGAGCCGATCTGGTCCACCAGCGTGAGCTGCAAACGATGGCACCAAGCAGCAACCTTTTGGTGTGTGTGCAGTTGGCGGCGCGCACAGATGCAAGCAAGCCATCAGGTCGCATGAAGGTGTGTTGCGCAACCAGAGCGCCCTAGCGGCAATGCCACAGGGAATCCACACAAGGGCACCCCGACGGAACTGCTCGCCTTGAGCTGGTTCTTGCGGATGTGCTCGCGTCAGGCGCACAAAGCGAACCCAACCAAAGGAACCCCGGCGGAGCAGCTCACCTTGAGCTGGTTCTTGCGGATGTGCTTCTCGATGTGGTGCATCTTCTCCAACTCCTCGGGAGGCATCTGCGATTAGGCAATACCAGCGCCAGGTGTAATGAGGCAGTACCAGTGCCAGGTCTAGAGTGCTGGGTATGCAGCAGGCAGGTCAAGGCCCCCACAAGGGGCGAATGTGCTGCTACGTCCGAGTGTAACCACATGGTTACCCACTGTGTGCTCCTGGTGAGCAGCGGCCAGCACAGTGCCCCACCTGAATGATGGTGGACCTCCGCGCCCGCATGCGCTGCGGCGACTTGTTCTGCACGCACACCGAGGTGAGGTTGGACACGTCAGCCGGCGTCAACGGTAGCGTCGTTAGCTGGCGTCAACGGTGGTGTCAGGCGGCAGCAGCGGCAGCAGCGGTCCCCTCCGAGGCAGCTTGCGATGCACAGCGTTATATAAATACCTCCGATTTCAGCACATCAGATCAACAAAGCAGCTTGCGATGCACATCGTTATTTAAACGACAACTCACCAGGTCCACAAGCTCTTCAATGGCAGGTGCTGCCATCTTGCCGCTGGCGCCCACGCCGCCGCTGTGGCGCCCGCTGGGCCGCCCCGAGCGGGCGGAGCGGCCCGACTGAACAGACGCCATGGACCGGTGCTTCGCCTGTTGGGCCGGCTGCACATCGGTTGGTGCGTGGGCATGGGGACAAATCAGGGATGCGCAGCTGGTGCAGGGGGCGGCACGGGTGCTGCAATGCTGCAAGGCCGCGTTGCGTTGCTCTTGAAAGAAAGAAAAAATACGCCTTGGGCGTGGGTTGAGGGGGCCGGCTGGGTATTAAGCCCAGAGGGCACCAGCCAGCCACCGTGCTTTGCTTTTGCCATCGCCGCCCACCCTGCACGGCTCAGACCTTCCAGCTGTTTCACACCCACCCACCCAGCCCCTCCCAACCCACCTGGGCAAAGCTGAAGCTGGGCGGTGCAGCAGGGTCGGACAGGAATGACGCTTGGTGGGAGCCCAGGGAGGGCCGCAGGCCTGGGTAGTTGGCCGCCGCAGCATCCGCTGCAACGGCAGCAGCCCGTGGGGACAGCTGTCGCGGCGGCCGCGTGGGGCTGCCGCTGCCGGTGCGCCCGCACACGCTGACTTCACCGCCGGCGGACCAGGCGGCTGTCACCTCGCCGGCTGCGTCCTTGTTGGCTTGGCCCATGCGTGCCAGGCGGCTGGGCTGGCGCAGCTGCTGCACTGCGTCTGCCGCTGCCAGGCCGCCGCGGGCATCAAAGCTGGCTGACTGCTCGAGGCGCGGCATCGGGGGCAGCAGGTTGGGTGCGCTGCGAGACGAGTGCTCCACCCCTGCATTGACCACCACACTGACGCTCTGCAGTGCCTCGCTGGCGGAGCCATGTGACTTGCTGGGGGCGTGGTGCAAGCCACCTGCTGCGCCTGCTGTGCCTGCTGTGCGGCCCGCCGCCAGCTCAGCGTCCGACAGCTGGCTGTCCTCGCCCAGGAGCGCCCCGCTGTCATGCACACTCAGCTGCCCCTCGCTGCCCGGCTGGCGCAGGTGGTGGCCGGCAGTGATGGATTTGACCATGGATGGCAGCGTGTGCATGGCCGCCATGCTCTGTGGTGGTGGACAGGGGGCAAGGTGAGGTGATTGCCGACGCCCCGCAACGCTGGATCAGCTGAGACAGCAGTCTGCGAGCGTTTGCCAGTTTGTGGGTGCCAAACAGGATGGATATAGCATAAAGCGGCACCGCTCGAGCTAGCTAAAAGAGCGACAAAAAGCAGCGCACCTTGCTGAAGATCTGGCTGCCCAGCAGGCGGCGGGCAAAGGAGCGGCCGCGGTGCAAGCCGTCCCTGCCCACCACGCTGTGCCGCGGCGTGCGCGGCTGGCACAGCACCGACAGAAAGTACTCCTGCGCTCAGCGGGGCAGCAGGGGGCAAGAAGCAACATGGCAGCGGTGAGTCCAAACCCAGGCATGGCTCTGCAGGGGCAGCGGCAGCCAAAATAAGGCCAGCAACATCCCCCCATGCCATGCACAGCCATGCACGGCCTTACCTTTCTCAGCGCCTCCTGCATGCGCTGGAAGTGGGCCTCCTTGTGGAAATGGGTGGACAGCAGCTTCATGAGCACCTTGGTGATGAGGTTGGCCAGCGTGCACAGCGCAACGCAGCCTGCAGCAGAGCATGCGCAGCAGGCAGCATGTGCATGAGCAAGAGTGGCGCCACCCGGTTCCACCTCTCAGGCCGAGCATGCATGTGCGCTGTGCGGTGCTTTGCGTCGTACGGCTCAGCAGCACGTGGTGCTTAGTGCACGCAGACCAGCCACGCAACACCAACCATGCACCAACACAGGCTCGGCCCAGCCCTCACCCAGCACTTTGATGATGACCAGGAAGGCGTCCTGCACCCGCCCATCCTTGTCTGGCTGGCTCTGCAGGCGGGACGCATGGGCGCATGCGGCAGGTCAGCCGCTAGCAAGCGGATGGCGGTCGCCAGGGTTGCAAAGATGCGACCCACCGACTGCCCGGGCGACTCTTGAGCGTGCAACGCTGAGCCGTGGGCCCACCTGGAACAGCGCGGCAAAGGTGGCCAGGACCAGGGAGGAGCGCATGACGAGCAGGAAGGCGCCGCGCGTGCCTGGGCAGATGAGATGAGATAGTATGTGTGTGCAGCGCGCGGCCTTGGCGGGAAGGATGGAGGGCTGCCTGCAGGGCATCTCCCATCTGCTGCTGCCGGCGTCAAACGTCGCTCCCAGCATCCCCGCAAGCCCCCAAACCGGCACCAACCCTAACCCAACCCGCCCCAGGGCCACGCACCGACTAGGAAGTAGACCGCCGTCCGCGCGGTGAACAACCGGCACTCTGCAAACTTGGTCATGCCCCACATCAGCAGGCGGGTGCCCCAGTAGATGGGCGGCCAGCAGCCCAGGAAGAAGCACCAGCGCCACACCGAGAAACGAGCCAGGCGCTGCAGTGTGCGGGGTGGCAGCGTGGGACGGGTGGTCAGCTCACAGCACAAATGCAGCACGAAAACGTGCTAAGGACGGCCGGAGGGGTTGAGTGTGCGCAGCTGTGCCGGGCCGATAGCCGTCCCTGCTCATCGGACAGGCACGGCGCCGCCATGTGCACTCACTATATCGGGCGACACGACCACCACACAGACTGCCAGGCAGCCTGAGCAAGACCCCCAGGTTCCCACACCGTCTCGACTGCACAACTCAATTGCAATCGTTGTAAGCATGCACACTCACCGTGTCTGGCGACACGACCACCATCACGATGCCGGCCACAAAAAAGGCGAGGGAGACGAGGAAGGACAGGGCCGACAGCCAGAAGCCGCCGCGGCGGTACCAGGGCACAGCGGCGCCGCTGCCATCCAGGTCTGCCAAGTCATCCAGGGTGAGCTGCAAGGGTGGAGGGCAACAAAAACCTTGTTGGTGATGGTGCATGCAGCGCGTGCCACAGGGGGGGGTGGGGAACACGCTTGCTACTGGTGCATGCAGCGCGAAACGCCTCATTACAAGGCGTCCGCCGACCCCGCACGAGCATCTGATCGCCCTGCACCCCTGCCCACCCACCCACCTCCTCACTGTCCTCGGTGGTTGTGCGGCTGGGCATGTCACCCTTCTCTCCATCCTCCTCAGCACCAGCTGCCGCAGCAGCCTCTGCTTCCGCATCTTCTGGCACGCCAATCAAGCCCTCAGCCTCACTGCCAAATTGCTGGCGGGTGTACCGCAGGCTAGTGCGCGCTCCCGCCATCTCAGCAAGCGCCTCCTCTGCCTGCCGCGCCTCAGCCTCTGCCACCGCCGCCCGCCGCTGCTGCTCCACCGCACTCAGCTGCTCCTGCACCGCTGCAGCGGCGGCTGCGCCAGCGGCCGCCAGCTCAGCGGCAGCAGACGGGTCTCGCTGGTAGCCAAAGCCGTACGTTGCCATTGATGTGCGGCGCAGCGGGCGGCCGGGTGAGCCCGGCCAGCCCGACAGCTCCTGCTGTGCAGAGGGGTAGTGCATCCAGGACACACGGTCGTCTCGCACGGCACCCAGCATGCTGCTGCCACGGTGGCTGGGCCGTGCGGACGGCGCAGCCGAGCACGGCATGCCTGCCGGCAGCGAAAAGGTGAGCTGTGGAGCAGCGACAGGCGAGGCGGCTCCCCGCGCCGCATCTGCTGCACCTGTGGAGCTGAGCAGGGGCCGTTCTGCGGCCGCTGGTTCACGACTGCCCTCAGCTACCGCGCCCAGCTGGTACTGCTGGTGCTGCTGTGCCGCCTGCGCCTGCTGCAGCATGTACTGCTCTCGAAGCGTCAGGCTGGTGCTGGGCGGCCGCTGCGCCTGGGCGCATAGCTGCTGCCACTCGGCAGCTGGAACGCCGGCCGGCTGCCCTGCTACCGCTGCCGGCAGGGTTGCAGATGCTGCGGGCGGAGCCTCTGGTGCTGCTGCTGCTGCTGCTGAGGCTGCGGCTGCTGGTGGCGCCTCTGGTGCTGCTGGTGCAGCTGCTGGCGGCACCTCTGCTGCTACTGGCGCTGCCGTGGGCGGGGCAGCGGGCGGCACAGCAGGCGAGGCAGCCGTGGGCGCAACGGGCGGCCTCAAGTTGGACCGCTTGGTTGGGCTGAGCGGCGGCGATAAGCTGCCGTGTGGCGACATGGTCGGGCTGCCTGCACACACAAGGAAGACGGGTGGAGCAGGGAAGTGCAGGTTCAGGGTAGGCAGGCGAGCGGGCATGCAAGGTTCAGGCTGGCTGCCGCGGGAGGGGGCACCGAACGCATGCAGTTGCTAAGGCAGCCAGTAGCACACCCGTAGGGCCACCGCGCCGTAGTGCGGCATCCAGCGAGGCTGCAGAAAAGCGGGCGCTGCCGCCGTGCACACTGCCGGCGAGGCTGCTGCCGCCGCCGCTGGTGGCGGTCCAGTAGCCAACACTGCCGGCGCTGCACATGCTGCCCACGGAGCTGCGGCGATCGCTCTCGTCCTGCTGGTCCTGGTGTAGCGCATACGCGGCCATCAGGGCCTGGTTGGGGAGGCCCATTCCGCCGTCCCCGCCCTCCATCGCTGTGGGGTGCTACCGGGGGCTGTCCCACTTACTGGAAACACATGGTATGCTGTGCCGGTGCGATCCCAAGCGCGGGAAGCAGCTCGGGCGGCCGCCCCCGTCGAGTAACGCAAGTTGCTGAGCTGGCGGCTGGATGGACTCGCTCGATCCTCGCTTGCAGGGCGATTTGGCGCCTCTGTGCAAGCCGCCGGTCATGGTAGTGTGCCGCGACCACGCCAAGACAGCTGCAGGGCGCCGCGGTGCACTCCCGTCGCTTTCAGCGTGTCGGGCTCCAGTACTTTTCTGGCTGCATTGCTTCGAGATCGGACAAGCGGCGCCGGGCTCACAGGCTTGGCCCACCGGTCTGCCGGCAGCGGCGGCAGCAGCAGGGCGGCCTGCACCAAATGACTTGCTAGCGCTGCCGCGGCTGGAGGATTTGATGCAACCGCGACGAGGCAACAAGCTCACAGCAACGTTTCTGCACGCAGCCTCGGCTGGGCGCGTGCAGTGTGACCTGTGTGATGTTGCAGGGGGATGGCACACGCCCGATAGCACACCACCGCTGCTGCCGCCCCCTTGCTCCTGGCGCACTCAATCACAGGCAGCTTGCACGGTATTATATGGTTATGTGGGATAAACGGGTGTAGCCCGCATGGAATGGCCCGACAGAGTATCTCGTAGTAGCAATAGTATCAGATGGGGTGATGAGCAGCGCAGGGCGAGCAGGAACGGCAACGCAGCCCAAGGCGGCAAATCAAAGGAGCAGAGAATGGGGATCAAATGGACTGATATTAGCTGCAACTGGACTGATGTTAGCGTTGCCTCAGAGAAGGGCAAGATAAAACGCCCTGGGGTGAAAACCGGGTCGCGTCCAGGAAGGCGGCGGCCCACCAGGTTTGTGTGGTGAGCAGGGGAGCAGCGGGGCATGCGGGCAGCAACGCTCCGCTCCCAGGCTGCCTCCCTCGGAGTTTGCGGCAGCATGTTGCAGCAGCTGTTCTACTGCAGCTGTGTTTTACTGCAGCAGCTTCCCTACTGCAGCAGCAGGGGCACGGTGTCGTTGGCCAGGTAGCCCAGAGCCAGGGCCTGGGTGTCCATGGGGCCCCACAGGCTGAGCAGCGGCACCTGCTGGCCCGCGGTTAGCGTGGTGATGTTCTGCATGTGGGGCGGGGTGGGGCGGGCGAGTGTTGTGAGCAGTAACAGCGGCAGGTGCAGCGTCTGGCAATCAACGCCGGGCGCTCACATGCAGGACTGTAGCAGGCGCTGCGTGCTGTCATCCATCACAAGCAACCATCCAGAACTGGCAACCTCCGCGGCCGCACCTGCGCCTGCGCCACCAGCGTGGCGTTGTTGGCCACGGTTCCCACGGTGGACAGCAAGCTGGCGATGGCGTTGGCAGTGGTGTTGAGGTAGGCACCCACGTCGGCGCGCTGGGCGGCACTGCACAGACGAGCGGGTGCGGAGGCGGAGCAGTGAGTGAGTGGGCAACGTTGGAAGATGGCCAGTAGTGCCTGGTTCTCTGCTGCCGTCACGCTCCTGCTGCCACGCTCCTGCCACCCCCACCGACAGCCCCCACCCCCTCAGCGGTACAGTGGCTGTGCAGCTGAACAGCTGCACATGTGCAGCACGCACCAGCTCTTGTTGGGGGAGTAGAGTCCCTGGGCCATGAATGCGCAGCTCATGCCCACGGTGGCAAAGATGGTGAACACCCAGCCGGCGCAGAACTTGAGGAAGAGGCGGAAGTTGAAGCCGGCGCGGCCCTCCAGCAGGCCCACGCCCGCAATGGCGCCCACGGTGGCGGGGGTGGAGCTCATGGGCAGGCCGAAGCGGGAGGCCACAATGATGACAGCAGCAACGCTCAGCTCAACGCAGAAGCCTGCAGGGGGCAGCAGGGGGCAGCAGGGGTGTCTGGCTGAGGGTACGGGCCGCACCAGGGCACTTACCGCGCGTAGCGGTTGCCCGCACTGTGGAGCAGTACTGCAGTCCCTGCAGCATGCTCACGCAGATTGAGAGTGTGCCACGGTGACCGCATGCATGGGACATGCCAAGTAGACGCAGGTAGGGATCCGATCTACAATGGATGGCAATGGGCAGCGCTGCTGCAAGGCTGGATGGGAGGGCGCCTGCCAACTGTTCCCGGCACCGGTGCAGGGGCGCCTGCGTCGCTCACCGCGCGAGTTGGTCAACCTCGTCATTTTGACACCCATGCTTTGCATCACCTTGTGGCCGACTGCGGGGATGGCACACGCAGCGGAATGTGCACACTGTGTGAGCTGCCCAGCACCAGGGATGGTGGCTGGCGGCAGCACTGCCGGGCTGCACAGCACTGCCCTATGCCCTGCCGCCGCACCGCCCTCACACTGCCACGCCACCACATTCACGAGCTGTAATGTATTTCTTAGTCTCATCAAGGTTGGGCCCCTAGTAGGCTGGCGCTACGCTGCTAAACTAGACTAGGCTAGCCACCGCATCGGCTCAGCCTTTCGCACTCACAGGTGGCCAGTCCCAGAGTGATGGCTGCGCCGCCGATGGCCAGCAGCCAGGTGGGCACAGTGTTGGCGGAGGACACCTCGCTGTCGCGCCAGATCTGCGGGCAGGGGCGGGCGGGCAGGCTTGTTAGACATAGGGCAGGCAGGCCTGTACTACTAGTAGCCTAGTGAATGAGGGGCACGCAGGCGTGGAGAGGCGGGCACTCTGGGCACTCAACACGGATAGAAACATGGCGCTAGTGCATATATTTAATTCGTGCATGAGCGCCGTACCTGGTAGATGGCTGCCAGCGGGCCGACGCTGTTGGCCACCTCGTTAGAGCCGTGGGCAAAGGAGTTGGCGCAGGCGGTGCACACCTGTGCGGCACAGGGCGGGGGATTCAAGAAGGCCAAAGTGTCAGCGCTGCCATCAGTGCAGCAGAGTTCAGCAGGCACTGCACTGCCAATGGTATGAACTTGCAAACAAAGGGGTAGCGCAACCGGATGCCGTCTGCACCGCCGCCTTTGCTTGTGCGCACAGTCAGCCCTGTTCACCCCTGTTCACAGCCTGTTCCCAGCCTGTTCCCAGCCTGAGGCGCGCACCTGCAGGTACTTGAAGCTGGTCTCCGCCTTGCTGTCAAACGACTCGGAGTTGGCGTGGATGGCCGCCACCCGCTCGTCCGTCTCCACAACCTGCACGAAAGAAAGAAGGAAAGGCGACGCCCTGGGGCGTGGATTAAGAAAGCCGATGGGGCGAGATGGCCTAGGGCCAGGCCCCACCCGCTCGTCCGTCCCCACCATCTGCAAGTGGCCAGGGGCAGTGGGGTGGTAAGCCTCCAGCCGGGCAGCGCTGGATGCAGCGGGCCCCATCCTTACTGCCACATCAGGAGATGCGGAAGCCAGGAAGGCGTCGCCCACCCGTCCACCACCCGCCCGCCCAGTTGCGGAAGCCAGGAAGGCGTCGCCCACCGTGCACCCAACATTTCTCATTTCTCTAATTTATCTCACTCTCAGCACTGCTATTTCAGGGCAACACAGCCTATCCACCCACCGCGTGGATGTCGTGGTTCACTGCCGCGGTCATGGCGCGCCACATGCGCGACTGGCGCATCGTCTCCAGCACCTTGGGGGTGTGGTTGGGGGGCTGTGCCGCCTCGGCAGGCTGCTGGACAGGAAAGAGAAAGAAAGAATACGCGCTGGGCGTGGTTTGAAGGGGCTTGCTGGGTACTAGGCCTAGAGGGCACCAGCCAGCCACGGCTGCGGGGCAGGAGGCGATTGGAGGAGTGGCGTGCATGAGGATGGCTGGGGGGCCAGGCAGGCCAAGAGGCACCCTGGCGGGAGCCGTGCCATCCGCTGCACACAATGTCAGCACACCTGCTCAGCCCCTGCCTCCTCGTCAGACTGCTCGCTGCCGCTGGAGGTCTTGCCCATGTCGCTGACCGCCTTGCCGGGAGTGGGCGGCGCGGAGGCGGCGCTGCGAGGCAGGAAGTGCAACGTTTACGCGGCGGGTTGCTTCGAGAGTGAGCAGGGTGGTTATGCGTAGAAGCGCAGCCTTGGCTACCTATAGCCAGTGGCCAGCATGCATTCGCGGCCGGACGCACCACCGCAGCGCTTGAGCGCTGCACACCCCGGGTGGCCACCCGCCGTCCCCTCACCGCTGCTCCTGGGCGTCCATGTCGCGCTGCACCTTGCGCTTGAGCAGTGGGATGCCCAAAAAGATGGAGATGAGGCAGGTGCCGGCAGCCACAATGGCAGAGATCCAGGCCTGCAGCGGCGGGTGGGCGGTTGCAGGCAGGCAGCAGGTTGGTGTGCACAGAAAGGCAGCAAGAAACAATACGCTTAGGGCGTGGATTGAGGGGGACAGCTGGGTATCAAGCCCCGCCCTCTGGGCCAGAGGGCACCAGCCAGCCACCATTGCGCAGGTTAGTGTGCGCAGCAAGCCGAGCTCTGCTGCCCGCCCATTGCCTGCCGCCGGCCCACCCACCTTCTTGCTGTCGGGAGTCTTCTCCCAGCCGTAGTGGATGCCGCCCCTGTGGACGTGGCAAACAGCTTCAATTCAAACGCGTGCAGGTGCAGGCGCATCGGCTGCCGCCTGGAGCACAGCACAGCATGCAACAGCGTCGTTGGCGGTTGTCAACGTCGCTTCCGCGGCAGCACCCAACAGGCATGCAAGCAGCATGCGGCCCATGGCCCTCTGCCCGGGCTCTCTCTCTCTCCTGCCCTCTCACCTGGCGATGATGAACCAGGTGACGACAAAGAAGGTGAGGAAGGTGAAGAGGGGCAGCAGGAAGATGGAGCGCTGGTACGCGTTGCGCGAGCGCAGCACAAAGGTGCGGATCAGCACAAAGAGGATGAGGGCGGCGCCGCCGGCCATGATGGGGGCAAACAGCCAGGACAGGGCCTGCAGCGGCGCAGGGGAGGGGAGGAGAGTGGGAGGGACCTGACCAGCAGGCGGCAGCAAACTGGCGGAGGCAGGGGAGGGCAGCAACATATCGCCGGCAGGCTGGCTGGGCGCGGAGTCAGCCGCTCGAACTTTGGGTGCACCTGCTGCTGCCGCTGCTGACCGGTAACCAGCTGCTGCACGGCCTCCACTCACGATGGAGCTCATGCCCTTGAGGTACGGGAACTCGTCCTTCTCAGCCGACCACACCACTGCGTTCCACCCCTCCGCCACAATGGCCCTGCCGAGGTCGGGAGGCAGGGCGGCTCGGCCGGTCATGTATCCGTGGTGCGGTACTAGCGTGCTGCCCTGCTGATGCTCGCATCTTTGCTGAATGGGCAGCGCCGCGCCGCGCGCGCACCACCCCCTCGAGCGGCAGCGCAATGTTTTCGGGTGAATTTCAACCATCGCAACTCACATGCCGGCGATGGAGGCGACGATGGACTGTGTGGAGCTCACGGGCAGCTGCGCAGCAGGAGGAAGGCGGGTGCACGTTCGAGCGGGGTGCCTGCGGGGCAGACCAAGTCGCGTGGTGCAGGGTCAATATTGCCCAGCTGCACCAACAAGGTCAAGGCGCGTGGCGCAGGGTGGGTTGCCTCAGTGCGTCAATCAAGCCGCTTGGCCATGGATGCGCGGCGCCAGAAGCTCACCCCCCAGTAGGTGGCCACAAGAATCCAAACAGCGGTGGAAGCCATGGCGCACAGCATGCCTGGCGGGCAAGGAAGCGGAGGCCAATGAGCGGTTGGGTGGGCAGGCAGCGGACATAGGCAGAGGCATCTGGCGAGCTCCTGGGGGCATCCACCCGGCCGCCGCTACTTTCCCCATTGATGCAGCAGCTGCGCCCTGTGAGCTGCCCGAGCGGCATGCACTCTGCCGCTCGGTAATGCTGCTGCACTTGGGGACCTCTCATTGCCGCTTACCATAGGCCAGCACATCAGGCGAGTCGTAAAAGTAGGAGATGTTGGTGATGCCGGAGCGGATGGTGTCCACCACGCCGGCGCCCTGCAGGGGGGCGGTCGGGTGGGTAGGTGGGACTACCGTGCAATACCGGCAGCGGAAGGGGGCGGCAGGCAGGGCAACATGAGCTAGCACTTGGGCGGACAATGGGGAGGCGGGCGCATGCGGCGGCACTGCGGCAGGCATGCGCGGGTAGTTGCAGCTGCAGGCAGTGGGACAATGCACAAGCAACCCAGGCGCTGGCGGCCTGGCTCCAAATCCAAAAATCCACGCACCATGAGCACGGCGCCAGTAAACTCAAAGATGCCGGCCACCAGCAGCGCCTGCTTCATGGTCAGGGCCCGTGCCGCCACCGAGGGCGCAAACGTGTTTGCCACATCCTGCGGGTGGATGACGAGCCAGAGCGGCGGCGGTGTTGGCATTGCGTGCTTTGCTGTTGGCTACATGTTCGGTGTCCAGCTGCCTGCAGGACTCCAGACATGCCAGACGTGCCGCCGCCCAACCGCCGCCCCTCGGCGGCCGTCTGCCAGGAACCTCGCATCGATGGCAGGTAGACACTCACATTGGCACCCAGCCCATATCCGACCAGCATGGCCAGCAGCACGCCCACCACAAACACTGTGGAGCAGAGGGGGGAGGGAGGCGGCAGGGATGGGCAGATAAGGGCGGACGAGCAGATAAGGGTGGGCGGCGCGGGGCGCTGGCACCCGACGGTAGGTGAGTAGACATGCATGCGGGGCCGTTCCTGCCCAAACTCACTCCATGTTACTGCGCCATACATGGTGCCTCAGTGCACGTGCGGAGGGGGCTATAGCCAAGCAGGCAAGGGATGTGTCAGGGGTGGTAGTGGCGGCGGGGCGGGGGGATGGCTGGTCTTAGTGTTTGTGCGGCCCTAGGGGTGGGCGCTGCGGATGATAAACCGATCAGAAGGCCGTGATCGGAAAGGCAGGCCAGGTATGTAGGTGCCCCGCGTGCCGGGCGCGTGTGCGCGCGCCAAACGCTGTTCGCGCACCCTGCGCAGGCCGCTGTTGCGGCGTCTCGCACCATCCCACAGACGACATGGGTGTGCACATTGCGATCAGGGCGACGATGGGGCGCAAACCCTGCCCAGGAGCCCAGGGCGCAGCCCGCGGCGCCGCAGCGGGCCCAGCGGCCGCTAGACAGGAGGTGGCGCAGGCCATCAAGATCAGTTTAGTTTGGTGGGCACCGGAATGTCATGAAGGATAGATGTTCATGCGTTGCTTCAGATCTTGAGAAGTTGTCGATGCTGTCGAGCAGAGCAGTGGCAGTGGATGGAGCGCCTTCCCGAGGGCGGCAGCGGCGTTGGCAGCATGGGAGCGGCGGCAGCAGGGCAGGCAGGTGGGATGCTGCCCTGGAAGGATTGCTGAGTGCAAGCACCGACATTTGAATCACGTGCAAATCCATGTTACATTTGCACGCATGCGCACATCGCAAGGTTGGGTTGCGATTGAAGGGTACAGGGCTCGTGGGCAACAAACACCGCCAGCCTGCCGCCTATGCAGAGGTCAGCAGCCCCGCCGCCTGCAGGGTGGCAATCAGGCTGCGCGCCAGCCGGTTCTCGTTCAGGTTGAGGTGGCTGAGGGGCAGGCCGCTGAGCGGCGAGCGCGGCGCCTGCCCCGCCGCCTGCTGCTGAGCGATCCAGGCTGTGGAGAGTGTGGAAAACAGGCGACGTGGCTCAACTGCTGAACGCGAACAGTCAGATGCATGCTCAGGTCGCCTGGCGCCGCTCGTCACGTTCTGAGCGTCCGCTGCGCAAATGCCTCACAGCCAGCAGCGGCATCAAGCAGCAGCAGGCATGGAACTCCGACCTCCGACCCCAGTATGCCAGCCTGTGCTTACCCTCAATAGCCGCCCGCTCGTAGGTGCTGCCGTCCGCTGCCACCACAGGCTCCCGCATAACTTCCAGTGTGAGTGGGCAGACCAGGTCGGCCAGCAGGGCAGGGTCCAGGCCAGCGACGGGGGTGGCTGCAGCATGGGCCGCATGGCCTTGTGTGCTGCTGGGCGAGCTGGCCGGCGCAACAGCTGTGACTGGCTCAGGGGCGGCGGCGGCAGCCAAGCTGGCTGGAGTCTGCTGGGCGCCTGGAGAGGCAGGCGGTGGCACTGCATCCGCTGCTGCGGTTGCTGCGCCTGCGGCTGGAGGGCTGCCCAGCTCTGCCGCCGACTCGCCCAGACCCAGCTGCTGCATCAGCTGCTCCAGCTCGTCTGCCTCGCTGTGGCCAGCAGCACCTGTTGCCCTGCCGCCCGCTGCTGCCCTGCTGCCCGCTGCATCTGAGCCGCCTGCCGCTGCTGGTGCAGTGGGGGCTGCTGCTGCCTCCGAGGCAGGAAGCACTGCCGGCGGCTGCTCGACGCCGGGAACTTCCTGGGAACCATCGGCGGCCCCCTGTCGCTGTCTCCTGACACGTGAGCGCTGCTGTGCAGTCTCAGGGCTGCCTGTGGTGCCAGCCGCGCTGTTGCTGGCAGGCACGGCAGGCGGTGCAGGCGCTGCCCTGCCGGCTCCTTCCACACCACAATCCCGGGGCTGCAGACCTGCTGGCGCAGCTACGGCTGCCTGCTCCGCCGCCGCCGCCCCCGCCTGCTCTGCCCCCGCGGCGTCCAAATCTGCTACTGAAGCTGCTGCTGGCGACACGAAGCTGGCTGTATTGCCTGCTGCCTGGCTCTCTTCCTCCGCCTCTCCTGCCGCTGCCTCTGCGCCTGCTGCCTCTCCTGCCTCTGCCGCCGTGCCTGCCTGGGCTGGTCTCTGGCGCTCCCGCCGGCGCTGCCGCTTGGCGGCGCTTTTGGAGGGCGCCGCCTGCTGCTGTTGCTGTTGGGCTGGCCGTGCCTGCTGTGCCTGCTGCTGCCGCGCCACGTGCTGCCGCAACGCCGCTGCCTTCTGTTTTTGCAGCCGCTTCCAGCGGCGGCTCAGCTCATCATATGTCACGTGCACACGCTGCCACTGCAGGTCATAGAAGCACCGCCACTCCTCCTCCTCCGCCTGCTGTTGCTGGCAGCGCAGCTTGCGCGGCTGCTGCTGCTGCAGTTGCTGCTGCTGCTCCTGCCGGTGCACAGGGCCGACGGTTGCTGGCCCAAAGTGTGTGTATGGGACGGGAGCGACACCAGGAGGTGGTGCCGCCGCCCACTCCTGAATCCTCTCCTCAATTCGCCGCAGCAGCGCTGTCGCCGGCTCACGCGCCGCGCTGTTGGGGCCGGCGCTCAGCCGCAGCAGGCTGGGAGGCAAGTCTAGCATCCACATGGCAAGCCAGTCGCTGCTGGAGGCCAGTGCCTCCAGCAAAGGTGGGACGTCAGGGCTGTTGGGCCTCCAGCTGCGCTGCTGCAAGAGGAGCGCCAGGAGCGAGAGCATGCCCTCTCTATCTGCTACATGCTGCGCCTCTTGGCACTGCTGCGTGAGGCTGACAAGGGCCCGCGCTGTCTCCTGAATGTCTGCGCTGCCATCGGCTGACACGGGTCTGCGGAAGGCATCGCGCAGGCAGCACACCAGCAGCTGGACTGCGCCGGCGTCTACGGCTGCCTGCTGCTGCTGTGGCGACTGGGCAAGGGTGGCCAGCAGGGCGGCAGCCTGGGGCACCACCTTGTTGTAATTCAGCTGCCCGATGGCGGCGTTAATGGCACCGTGCTGCACCAGGACTGCATGGGCGGCAGCCTAGCCAGGCCGCCTGCGCTGCTGACGTTATAGAGGTGTAGTGGGCTTGCCTGAAAGCAGCAATCAGAGCTGGCACCGCAATGTGCGCATCCACGACAAGCTGCGGTGTGGCCGCAGTCGTCATGCTGCTGCTGCTCAGCAGCAAATGGCGCAGCCCGTGGACGGCTGCCAGGATGCGGCCCGCATCCGGAAGCCCGTTCACTTGCTGCACCAATGCTGCCCACTGGCTGTCTGTCTGCCTGCCCTCGTCGCTGCTGGCGCTGATGCCAGGCTGCTGCTGCATTGGTGAGGGACAACACCGAGGAGGCAAGCCTGCAGCACGGTGGCGGCGGTGGCGGCAGCAGCCATCAGGCAGCGGCGGCAAGGGGGGAGTGCACTTGCTCCGCCATATGTATTTGCAGCAGCTCACCGGCTTGCGCAAAGGGCAGCCAGGTTGCGAGAGTCGGTCGCCGCCGGCGCTGTCCTAGCCTCTGAAGCTGCGCTGCACCTCCTGACCGGTTCCTTGGCGCATGCACAGTATTGGGAGCGCCGCAGCGTGGCGGAGGACAAAGGCCGAACAGCCACCGCCAGCGCAGCGGGGCGCAGGCACTGCAACACTTGTCGCTCGCTGCTGACCCCCATCCCGGCAGGCCCGCGCCGATCCATCCACTTGCTCATGCGGTTACAGCTGATTCGAACTATGAGTGTAGGTGTTTCATTGGGCTCAGTTGCGTTGCAGTGCACGGCCGGCGCCGTCCAGCACAGTGCTTTATTTCAGCCAGCGCCCTCGTGAGCGTCACGGCACCTTCTTTGGATATAATACAGCCCCAGACTGGTATTCAAGGGGATGGCATGGATTGTGAGGGCGCACGAATCCAATCCCTCAACAGCCAGTGCACTCAGCCGCCGCTGCCAGCCGCCGGCGTGGGCCGCCGCCCCGACATGAGAGGCTTCTGCCACGCTGATCGCCGGCCATCCGACATACTCGACAGCTCCCCGGCACTGGAGCGTGCTCTGGCAGGCAGCCATGTTCGAGGCCTTCCGCTGCCAAGCCCCACCGCTCAGAGCGGCCGCTGCGCGGGCCGCCAGATCCCTGCCCGAGCAGGCGGCAGCCCCTGCAGCAGCCACGCCGCCCGGGGCCGCCAAGAAGCGCCGCACACAGGGGAGCGGCGGCGGAGTCGCGGCGCCGCCGCCTGCTGCCGCGCAGCAGCCAGCCGGGCTCGCCCTAGAGAAGATGGGCGACCGGCCGCTGCGCCTGGTGATCGTGGGTCACAACCCCAGCGAGCACGCCTGGTGAGCTTAGGCCAAGTGGCGGCGGGTGTGCAGCCGTCTCTGCCCTTCCGAGGCCGCCGCTTGTCAGGGCATCAGTCGTTGCCTCCCTCCCTGCTGTTCACATGGCCTCCACCCGCTGCCCACCCCTGTTCCCTAGGTCCTCCGGCCACTTCTACAGCAACCCTTCCAACTGGATGTGGCGAATCCTGAGGGACACCGGCATTGCACCTGCCGCCATCCGGGGGGCAGAAGACGACGGCCGCTTGCCTGAGGTGGCTGGCGTGGTGAGCAGGCGCAGGGGGCAGAGAAGCTGGCTGCTGGGGAGGGAGTGCAAGGGTCAGATGTTCAAGTGATGTGCAGCAGTTCTGCAGATATTTAGGCAGCACTGAGGCGCTAGGACGCGGTACAGCGGTTGGGCAAGTGTTGACGCTTTTTGGAGTTGCAGACACAGGTCGCAGGTGGGTCTGCCCGGTGTGCACGCGTGTGCTCACCCCACCCGCTCTCCCACCCCCCAACCTCCCCCCAGGGCTTCACCGACGTCGGCAGCGGCAACCCCGGCACAGACAGCTCTCAGTTTGGGGCCGCCCACTTTGCAGCCTGGCGCCCCGGTTTCTTTGGACGCCTAGAGGCGCAGGCGCGGCGGGCCGGCGCCGCCGTTGGCTGCACCTGCGGCGGCTGTGGCGCTCCGGCAGTGGTGGCATTCAGCGGCAAGAGGCAGTTCCAGGAGCTGTTTGCTTCTGGAGGCGGAGCGGGCGGCAGGGGCAGGCAGAAAAAGGCAGCGGGTGCAGCAGCGGGAGGCAGCCCTTTGGGCAGCCCGCAGCAGGCTGTCGAGGCAGCTGCAGACGCAGCGGCAGGAGCAGAGGCGCCACCGCCAGCAGCAGCTGCCGGCGGTGAACAACCCTCCAGTCATGCAGATGGCAGCAGCAGCAGCAGCGCAGCAGGCAGCTCGTTGGCCTCAGCAGAGCGGCTGCCGGTGCTGCAGGCGCGGCGGCCCGCCAGCATCGCCACCGGGCGGCAGTGGGTGCTGCCCGAGGGCTGGCCGCTGCCACTCACAACTGAGGTGTGCCAGCTGGCCAGGGTTGTTCGTTTCATGTGTGGGCACGTGCCGTACTTTGGCCGCGCACCACGCATCTTCTCTTGCGCAGCCGTGGGACTGCAGGCAGCCTGCAGCCCTGCGGAAGAGCTGGCTGTCGCGAACCCCCTGCGTCTTCGCACCTGGAAGCCTAGGGTTCAGGGGTTCTCTCTCTTAACCTCCCTCCTAACCCTCCGCACCTGCAGGTCTGGGTGATGACAAGCACCAGCGGGGCAGCACCCATGACACGGGAGCAGCGCTACGCGCCCTGGCAGGCGCTTGCGGAGCGGCTGGCAAATGAGCCCTGGCCACGGCAGTGCCAGCTGCGCTGCCGCGGCTCTGCGGATGGCTGACGGCTGGGCGGCAAGCAGTCGTGCGGGGGAGCGAGTTGCCGCCTGTCAGCCGCAGTGCAGTCTGCCTGAGCACCGGTTGGCGTGCGTTACATTGAGCAGCGCTGCAGGTGGCTCCCATTCCTGTGTGCCGACTGTGGAGGATGCAAGTCTCTGTGGATGCAAATGTTGCCAAAGGCGTGAATGTGCGGTGCTATACAACTCAAGGCCTGCTGCTGCTGGGAGGCACAGCAGAGCAGTGTGTGCAGAGGCATGGGGTGTGGCGGTGGGCGCGGTGGCGCATGCAAGGGGATGGCGCGTGCACAAAAAATGGCGATGGTGTAAAACAGGGACATGGATAGCACTGGCAAGGCATTAAAACAGGAAGGCGGAAGGGATTGGTGGGCTGTAGAATACACTGAGGCTGGGGCTGGCTTGCCCCGCTCGATGGCGGAGGGGCGCCGCCCAGCCTGCTCGGCTGGGCGGCAGTGGCGGGCGCTGAGGAGGCTTTGTGTGAGGGTGTGGTTAGTACAGAAGAGCAAAACTGGCGGGGGCCGAATGCGGGCCGACCCGAACAGGTGGTCGGCTTTTTGTTGAGGTTTTTTTGTTGTTGAAGCTTTTAGAAATAATTAGGGTGAGGGGAGAGGCAGTGATGATGGGAGGGCAGGCGGGGGTGGCGGCTCAGTGAGGGTGGTGAGTGTTGAAGTGCGTAACTGGCTGCGGCATTGGCCGCGACAGTGGTCAGAAGTGAAACCATGAAAAGGTCTGGACTATTTGGAAGGCACTTGCCGCGCCACACTGCATTGCTGCAGCACACGGCGGCTGTCGCGAGGCACGCGCACATGCACGGTTTGGGTAGGCGCCCACAGGGGAAGGCGCATCGGCGGGGGTCACGCCCTGCCTTGCAAGGGCTCACAAGCGAGGCCGCTTGCAGGCAGGCTCCCCACCACGAGTATCAACGGGCTCACATGCCCCAGCCCTTGGCCTCCAGGGTCTCAATGAAGCGGCGTTTCAGGGCCTCCACCTGGAGTGGCGGGTGAGGAAAGGGGGACGGGGGGAGTAAGCAGGCTGATCCCCCGGATCGCCAGCTGTATGTTTAGCAGGATCCAAGGCACAGGCAAGCTCTGCGCTACCCAGTGCAACGCGGTTGGGGCGGCGCCTCCTGACTGGACGCCCTCCCGGCACTGCCTGTCCCCCAGGCAGGCACCCACCTCGGCGGCGCGCTCCGCCTCGTAGCTGCGGGTGCTTCTCCGGGAGATGCCCGAAAACGAGGAGGCCCGGCCGGTGCGTGGCGTGGTGGGGCACTCTGCGGCGGTGCCCTCGTACTGGGAGCAGGGCGAGATGGAGATGGAGCCCTCGCTCACTCCTGCCTCTGAGCCCGGGCCGGACGAGCCGCTGCGCGAGGAGGCGCTGCCCCGGCGCTGCAGCGCTGCGGCGGTGGGCACGGCGCCGTGCATGGCCAGCTGCGGGGCAGGAATGGGAGTGCAGGGGGAGGGTGAGCGGCGGTGAAAGCCCGCCACCTGCCTCCAGAGACAAACACGCATTGCTTAGAAGCACAAAAGCGCACCTGGGTGAGCACCACCTTGGACAGAGTGGCGTCCATGTAGTCAATCACCTCGCTCACTGCACAGCAGAGAGGTGGCAGTGCAGGTGGGCGTTCACGTGTCGATAGAAACAGTGGGCGGGCAGCAGGGAGGGTTGGGAGAGCAGCGGCCAGCGCTGCGACCCCAAGTGCCAATGATAGGGTGTGGCCAAGCAGCCGCTCACCGATGCTGTCGGAGGTGGTGCTGCCAAACTGGGGCAGTAGCAGCAGCAGGCACTCGGTGACCAGGTCACGCTGCTTCAAATCGACAGCGGCCCGGAACACCTGGGGGGAGGGGTTTGCAAGAGGATGCGAGGCGGCAAGGGTGAGCGTGGCATTGCAGCAGGGACTGCCAGTCCAGTTGGCGCCTGGAGATGCGCACCGCTAAACCCTGCAGCCTCAAGGGCTCTTGCGACATGCAGCGCCACAGCGCACCTCAAGCAGCGTCTCCTCCGGCAGCCCCGCCATCTGCCCGCCCAGCCAGGCGCACAGCTGGGCCACCAGGGCAGCATTGGAAAAGAAGGCGCCCAGGCGCAGCAGCTCTACGGCGTCCGCGGTCTGCGGGGAAAATTGAGATGGAGGGTGGAGGCCGGGTGTGGGTGATTGTCACCGCAGACGAGCACGGAGAGTAGCAGCAGCAGGGCGCGGTTCAACCCAAGTTGGGCAGCAGCTGAGGTGCCGGCAGAATGGCTGCAGAGGCGCCCCACCGCAAGCTGCTGCTCGGAAGGGCGGGCAATGCAACATGCCACAACTGTTGTGGCGCTGTTACAGCGCTTAGTTGCGTCAGCCTGCGCTCACCACCTCAAAGACGGGCAGGGCGCCCGAGTAGACAAACTCCAGGTAGTTGGCCAGCGACAGCGAGGAGAGCGCCTCGCACTTGACGGCGTCCAAACTGATCACCTCCGGCTGCACCTGGCCCTGCGAGGCATTAGGGTAGAGGATTGGGACAGCGCGATCGGGCGGTGCAAGATGGCTCGAGGCGCATAGGCTGGCTCAGCACGAGGAGGCACAAACGGTGGCAAGTGCTGGGCGCAGTTCGCTGCTGCTGTGCCTGCATGCATGCAGCAGGCGCTGTCAGTCGATACGCACCTTGATGTAGGTGAAGAATTCGGTGAAAAAGCGGCTGGTCACTGCGAGCGGAGGAGGAGGACCACAGCAGAGCGGTGGTGGGGCTTTGCCTGGGCGGCGCCAGCGGCGGGAGAGCGAGGGACACGGCTGGCCGCCAGCCAGCTGGGCCCACCCCGGCAACCGAGCGCACCGGACAGCAGCAGGCTATGGACTGGGAACAGCAGGCCGCCGCAGGAGAAGGTGACGTCGGGGCGGTGCAGGGCTGAGAAGCCATGCGGGGAGTGGCTCAGGTGGCCTGCGGGAATGGAGCGGCGGAGCGGTGCGAGGAGTGGAGGGCAGCCAGCCGCGAGCGGACACATGCGACGGCGCTCAGCAGGCTGCAGCGAGCTAGTCGCCCCCCATGGGGCCCAGCGTGCAGGTGTCTCACTCACCGACGCTCTGGTTGCCTGATGAGGTGCGCACTAGCATGGTGCGAGGGGAGCCGGGCGGAGTTGGCAGCCTGCGAGGCCAGCACGGGTGCCACCCAGTGGGGCGGAGCGGAGCGACGGTGAGGAGAGATGGCAGGAGGGGAGGGGCGCAGCCGCCTCCGAGCGTGTAGATGCATCTCCACTGGGTGCCACGCGCAGGCAAACCCTGGTTTTGCGTGTCCTCAAGGGGACTGTTCGGTCAAGGGGCCCTCCCAGCATGCACAGCAGCATTGTGTGCGGGCCTAACGCGCGGGGCCGAACACCCCGCCGGCACGCTGGGAGGGCCCCTGGATCGCCCACAAAGGGGGTGCCAGGGGCGCCGAGCGGCGGTCAAGCGAGTGGCCATCGAGCATCGAGCACATGGCGCTGTTCTCGCAGCTCCGGCGCCTTGAACACGAGTTTGGGCCCATTGGGTCGCACCTGGAGGCGTGCGACATTGCGGCGCAGGGCTCGGGAGCTCGGACTGTCGGTCGTGTGCGCTGGGTTGAACTGCTGGGACACTTCCATACAGCTGGGGCCGGCCGGGATGGCGCCCGCAAGGGGTAGCAGGTCGGAGGAGCGGAGAATGCGGGCCCCAAACCCGGTTGCCAGCTGTGGGTCAGACGCAGCAGGCGCCGCGCTGGAAGCTGCATTGGCAGTCGCGCCGGAGGCAGGAAAGCAGCTGCATGAATGGTGGGCTCCCTGGGCAGCGAACTCACGCGAAAGGCAGGTCGGCAGGGGTGCCCTGGCGAGAACAGGGGCGGACAGGGGGGCTGCCCACCCCGCCGCACCCCGCCCACCTTAAGGTCCAGCTGCATGTCACATGTGCCCCTTCCTGCCGCCAGCCTGCATGCCTGCTCCCTCTCAGCACGTGCGGCTGCATTACATGATCTTATCTCGTCCGGCCAGCAGGGGCAGGCAGCAGGTCTTGGAATGCGGGCGGCAGCGGCTCCCCGGTTGGAGAGCAGCAGACACAGGGAGGCGGCTCGAGCAAGTGCAAGAAGCACGGGGGTAGGGCACGAGTCGAAGGGGGGGAATACATATCAAGCATGCGGTGCAGGGGTTGAAAGAGGGACCAGGGCTGCAATGGCAGCCGTCGCGAGCTCGTGGGGCAGAAGGCATACACAGGCAAGAGCATGAAATAGATTCGGGTGCAGTGCAGGCAGGTGAAAGGAGGGGTAGCAGTGTCACTGGTGCCGCCTGGATGGAGGCTTTGGGGCGGCTGGGGGGTTGCGTGTCCACAGTACAGGGGTGCAGCGTCACTGGTGCCGCCTGGATGGGGAGGCTTGCTGTGTGGCATTGGTACATTCTCAAAACTCGGTGCCGCTGGGAGTGGCAGCGTTTGTTATCGTAAGCTGTGGCATGGCGCCCTGCGGCAGCAGAGGGGCAGCAAACAGCCGGGTTGAGAGGCGCCGCAGCGGATGGAGGCATCTGCAGGCGTAGCAGACATGCACGCATGCACGTGGGCAAGGAACCGTGCGCTGCATCTGCAGGCGGGCAGCTGACCAGCCAACTGTGCCAACTGCTCACTCAACTCTTCCCCCNTGCTTCCAGCCACCCCCGCTTCGCAATGCATTGTGTCAAGTTTCCAGCGTTGGCCGCTGCACAAACACACGTGGAGATGGCGGTGGATCTCCAGCAGGGTGTGCCTCCTCAGCTTCCCCAGCACGCGCAACGCCAAACTGACTGCTTCAAGCGGGGCATCAGGCTGAGCCCTTCTTCACTGCACTTGCAACTCAGCCCGCCCCTGAGAGGGAGTAGCGTCGCCGAAAATCTTGCTTGCAGCGCTGTGTGTAAAATGCAGAGCATCCTAAGCTTGCCGCGCCATGCAGGCTGCCGATCTCCATCTGCATGCGCTGTCTGCTGCAAGCAGGCACAGCTGCCTCAGCTGACAGCAAATGCCGTGCCGTGGCGTGCGGGCGGGTAACTGCTTGTAACTGCTCCCCTGGCATTCACTGGCCACTGTAACTGACGGCTGCTGCGGCTGTCCCAGGAAGCCAGGCTGCAGCCCACCGTTCGCAGCTACATTCAAAGTCAGACGACAGCACACCGTTTTGCGGAAACGCCCAGTGGGCGCACCTTGGGTGAGCCGCGGTGGAAGCCTGCTGGCCATCCGCCGACACACGTTCCACCTGCCTCCAGAGACTAGCGCTTAGAAGCAAAGCGTAGAAGCAAGGCACACCTGTGTGAGGACCACCTTGGACAGCGTGGCGTCCATGTACTCAATCACCTCGCTGACTGCAGGAGGGGACAGGGGGTGGCAGCGGTGCTGAGCAGCGGCAGCAGAGGCAACCGATGCAAATGAGACGCAAAAAGCAAGCCGTGCATTATGCAACTGCCGGTGGCCCGCCCCGCAGCCCACACCCGAGCGCAGCCTCACCCGTGCTGTCGCTGGTGCTGCGCCCAAACTGGGGCAGCAGCAGGAGCAGGCACTCGGTGACCAGGCGCCGCTGCTTCAGGTCCACCGCCGTGCGAAACACCTGAAAGATGGGGTGGGGTAACGATGCAAGATGCCGCACAATGGCGGTGAGGCAACGGGTCGGAGGAGGCGCCAGGGCATGGAGAGAGCCCGCCATAGCAGCAGCAACAGCACCAGCACCAGCCACTGCACGTGGAACAGCTGACCCAACAAAGCACAGCAGCACCACCCAGCAGCAGCCCCACTGCACGTAGCACAACCGACACACCTGCGCCACCAGCCCCCCTCACCTCCAGCACCGTCTCCTCGTCCAGGCTGGGCAGCTGGGAGGCCAGCCAGGTGCCCAGCTGGGCCACCAGCGCGGCGTTGGAGAAGAAGGCGCCCAGGCGCAGCAGCTCCACAGCATCAGCAGTCTGTGAGGGTTGTTGGGACAGTAGTAGTGCGCAAGATGAGCTGCGGCCAGGCCTCCCATGGGGGACGTATGCCGACGACCCAACAGCATCCAGCAATGGCACAGCAGGAGCGGAGCCAGCTGTACCACATTCCCCACCTCAGCACCCCTCACACACACACTCCCCTCTACCTCGCACCGCGTCAAAGGCGGGCAGCGCGCCCGAGTAGACGAACTCCAGATAGTAGCCCAGAGAGACTGCGCCCAGCGCCTCGCACTTGACAGCGTCCAAAGAGATCACCTCCGGCTGCTGTCCCTGCACAAAAGAAGCAGGTGTCAGGGGAGGCGGGTTGTGATTTGTGGAGGGGAGGCGGCGCATCACTGAGGAGCGGTGCCGGCAGGCAGCCCTCAGCGGCTGAGCACCCCAATCCCACCCACAGAGGAGCGGCGAGGGAAGGCAGCCCTCAGCAGCTGAGCACCCCAATCCCACCCACAGAGGAGCGGCGAGGGAAGGCAGCCCTCAGCAGCTTGGCAGTCCAATCCCACCTTGATGTAGGTGAAGAATTCAGTGAAGAAGCGGCTGGTCACTGCAGGCAAGCAGGAATGCAGGCGGGGCTGGTGAGGCCAGGAGAACTGCAGAGAAACAACCAGGCGGCAGCGGCAGCAGCCTCCCCACTGCACTGCCCCAGCGCTACCGCCACGCACCCGCCAGCAGCATCGAGTGCACGGGGTAGAGCAGGCCGCCGCAGGAGAAGGTGACGTCGGGGCGGTGCAGGGCTGAGAAGCCATGCGGGGAGTGGCTCAGGTGGCCTGCACAAGCGGGTATGGCGACGTGGGTGCAGCAGCGCAACATGGACAACGACCGCAACAGCACCGCACCGACTGGCGACTGGCCTGCGCTCACCCACAGAGGTGTTGCCGCTGCTGGTGCGCACGAGCATGGCGCCTGCGGGGGAGCGGCAGTTGCGTTCGGTTGGCGCGGTGCACTGGCGGCGAGCGGCGGCAACGGCGGCGGCAGGGCGGCGCTACAGCCAGTTGCTGTTGGCGAGCTCTGGTAGATCTGCGACAGTTCAGGGAAGCACAAAAGCTGCTCCGAAAGTGCTGTCACAGCCAAACGGGCGCCCACCATCCACGGCTCGCGCCTGGGCTCACCTGGCACGTTTGCGCTGCGTGGAATAGCTCAAGCAAGTGATGGCCGAATGATGGGCGGGCCGGCGGGGCTGCAGCAGTAGCACCAAGGCTGAACGCGCGCTTAAACGCTCGCTGCACTGGCCTCACATCCGACAGAACGCAGAAAACACACGTTTGGGATGCCAGGATAAATGCAGGCAGGCCTGCTCATGCACTGTTGTGCTGCAGCTGTCCG
This sequence comes from Chlorella sp. Dachan, assembly GCA_006782975.1. Classification (NCBI taxonomy): domain Eukaryota; kingdom Viridiplantae; phylum Chlorophyta; class Trebouxiophyceae; order Chlorellales; family Chlorellaceae; genus Chlorella; species Chlorella sp. Dachan. The sequence continues at coordinate 339,455 of RRZL01000078.1, read as the reverse complement.
CCGCCGACGCGCGCTGCCGCGCTGAGGTGCCCTCTGGAGCCGGAGGGGCGCAGCAATGTCCGCTGGCTGCAGCAGCTCAGGCACCTGCATCTGCAGCCCCCACGTACGGGCCAACAAACGCCAGCCTCCTGAGGCTGGGTCCTTTGGTCGCTGCCGCTGCCGCTGCCCTGCCTTCCCTGGCTTGCCAGCCTTGCGCCTCGGCCCAGCTGCGCCCTGATCACAACTGCTGCACAATGCAGGTTGATAACAGGTGGCAGTGTGCACTCCCACCCTGCAGGCGGTGGTCCAGTCCCACTGATGCCCATTGTCCGATAACCCTGCCCCGTCCGTCTTGCATGGCCAACAGGCGTCCATGTGAGGGCGCCGGTGCGGGGTGGCGGCAACTCGGCGGCAGGGCGGGCGCATGTGCGAGTAGAAATGGCACTGTGGGAGAAGTAGCGTATGTATGGGCTTTCATACTGCTGAAACTCTGCAAACGACACTCAGGACACAGCCACTCTTGTCTCGCCGTTCCGCTGCCGCCGCCGCCGAGCTGGCCGCCACCGGGCTTGCTCTGGCGGCCCTTGGCGCTGTCGGAAGCAGTTGCACCCTAACCCTTGCGCATCTCCAACACGATCTACAGCTGCTAGCGGTGCTACACAGCGCTCCGACACTCCCGCGCGCGCAAAACTCTCCCGACCTGCGTTCAAACTGTTCTCCCGCCTCGTATCGCCACAATGGCGACTCCCGTCAGCCCCAAAAGCCCGCGCAGCCCGCGGATGTCGGACGTCGACCGGGTGCGCGCCGCCGACAGCAGGCCCGCCGCCTGCCCAGGCCGGGCGCCAATCTGATTCTCCCCCACCGCCACTGTCTCTCGCATTTGACTGCAGGCGCGGGCAGGTGCAACAGGCGGCATCGACGCCAAGTACGAGCAGCAGCTGCTGAACAAGCTGTTTGACCTAAGCGGCAAGAAGGCGTACGTGACGGGCGCGGCGCAGGGTGAGTGATGCTGGTGTGGGCCCCCTCCAAGGGCAAGGCGGGGCAAGAGCAGAGTTGGTCAGCTGTTCGGCCGGTAGATGCTCTTGTCAGAATATCTGACTGTCTTACACCTGCAGGCATGGGCTCCTGGATCGCGATGGGCATGGCGCGCTGCGGCGCAGACGTGGCCCTGGCGGGTGCGCCGCCGCCGCCATCTGCGGCTGTCGCTGCGGCTGCTGCTGCTGCCGCTATGCAGCCCTGCATTTGTCCTCGTGTTCAATCAATGTTCCGCAGACATTGGCAACGAGGAGAAGCTGGAGGGGGTGGCCCAGCGCATCCGGGACCTGGGTCGCAAAGTCATCACCCTCAAAGTGGACGTGAGTGGGTGCTGGTCCGGTGCTTGGTTGACGGGGCGCGATGCCGGGGTGGCGATGATGGGACAGCTGTGCGCAAGCTGCGCTGCCGCTGCTGTGCTGCGACTGCGCCAATGTGCCAGGGCCCGGTCAGCGTGCCGCATAGCCCACATGGTGGTGTACACCTTCCTCCGCATCTGCTGCAACAGGTGCGCGACCGCGATGGCGTGGACAAGTCGATCAAGGAGGCTGCTGAGAAGCTGGGCGGCATCGACATCCTGGTGGCCAACGCGGGTGGGTGGGCAGGGTGCAGGTGGGGGCCAAGGTTGAGCTTGCCCTGCGCAACCCAGGCATCAACGTCCTGGTGGCCAACGCGGGTGGGAGGGCGGGGTGCAGGCAGCTGCAGAGGGTACCTGCAGGCACCACCGGTGGGGGCAGATGGTCGGTTAGCCTCGCCTCATGCAACCCGGATGGCCGCAGCAGACGCGGGGGTTGAGGTAGAGCCCTGCACCGCTGTGCATTGGGTTTTGGGGTTGATTGGCGAAGTTGCCACACTGTTGCAGTGTCTATACACCGCCGCAAGGATGGCACACGCACACACACTGCCCTCCTCGGCTGCCCCTTCCCCAGGCATCCTGGGCACGCTGCAGCCGGCGGACCAGGTGGCGCCTGATGTGTTCCAGGACGTGGTGGAGACCAACGTCCTGGGAGTGTGAGTGTGGTCAATCGCAGTCTTAGTCTCATGAGGAACAGGCATGTAGTGGGCTGGCGCTACGCTGTTAAACTAGACTGGGAGAGACTGGTCAGTGTGCTGTGAGTGGTGGTGGGGCATGCATGCTGTTGAGCTCCTGTTCGCAGTCGCCCAGCCATAGCCTATAGCTAGTAGCACTTGCTCCAGCAGCTGTGATGTAGCGTTGCCAAAGGCTGGCGCTGCCCACCCCCTGCTTGCCTCCTTGCCTGCACACGCCTGCGCAGGTACAACTGCTGCCGCGCCGTGTACCCCCACCTAAAGAAGGCGGGTGGCGGCAAGGTGGGTCGGACAAGGAAAGCGGCCGCCTGCCGCTGCCCTCCTCCACGCGCTGTGCTGTGCGGTGACCTCACATTCAAAGCATGCGGCGGCACCCGTCTTCCAACCTGCACTTCCTCCCCTCGTCCCCCTTCCTGCCCCCTTCCAGATCATCATCATGTCCTCCATCGCCGGCATCCGAGGCTTTGGTGCCCAGGTGGGGTCGCACATGTGTACCAGCACAGCTAGCAGGAGGGTGCCTCCGGGCGCTCGTTAGCGGGGGACCTCCCGTTAGTGTGGCGACCTGGATGGTTAGGCCGGCCCTGGTGCTGTAGCTGACCGCCGGCCTGCTACAACATGGTCGCGTGTTGCGCCCGCGTCCTGCCTGCATCCGGCAGCCAGGCTGTGCCTGGTCCAGGTCGTGTGATGCCACAGCGCCCCGTGCCATTTGCCCGCTCAACAGGTGGCCTACTGCGCCTCCAAGGGCGCCCTGCTGCCGCTGTCCAAGTCGCTGGCGGTGGCGTGGGGCAAGGAGAAGTGAGTGGCTGAGGTGGGGTGGAGCGGGGGCATGAGGTGCAGGGCTGGTGGAACTGCAGGGGGCGAGCAAAGGAAGCAAAGGTGACCGTGGACGGTAGGGCCGCAGGCATGGCCAACCCTCCTCTGCCTCCCACCCGCCACCTGCCGCCCATGCAGCATCCAGGTCAACTGCCTGCTGCCTGGCGCCATCAACAGTGAGCGGCCACCATGGCTGCTGCTGCGGCGGCTGCTGCTGCTGCTGCAAAGCCGACCTGTGATGGTGCATGCTTTGTGGCTCGTTGACCGTGCGGTGCTTGCCATGCAACAGACTGCTGCGATCACTCCTTCGGCTGCGATCACTCCGTCCCCACAGCGCCCTGCCTACCGTGCTCTCCCTACCGACCTGCCTGCCTGCCAACATGCTGCCGCTTCTTGTCCCTGCCTCCCTGTGCAGCCCCCTTCCTGGACACGGTGCTCAACACCCAGGAGAAGGTGGACTACGTGCTGGATCGCATTCCCGCTGGTGCGCTGCTGTGGCTTGGTTTTTTGCGGCAAGCGGAATCAGCCGGGATGATTGTTAGTGGCCAGCAGTCAGCTCAGGATGAATTGATCGGCAACGCACCGGCAACAGGCGGAACCACTGTTGCTGCGCCGGCATTCTGATGTGTGGGTTTGCCTCCCGCACATCTGTTCATCAGGCACACCTCCCCTGACACTGCACCCATTGCAGGCCGGCTGGGAGTGGGGGAGGACGTGGTGGGCCCCGCCATCTTTCTGGCCTCCCACGCCTCCGACTACGTCAACGGCGCGGGTGGGCAGCAGTGTGGGGGCCGGGAGGCAGGGGTGGAGGGGCTGGCGGCAGGGATTCCCATTGCCGTCGCTCTGTGTGAAGGGTACTCGCCTGGCATGGCAACCGCTTTCTGGCCCGGCATGCGCGTGTCCGCCTCAACAGCGAGCATGCGATGTACTTGCCGCTCCTCCCTCCATGCCCCTCCTGCGTTCCCGCAGAGCTGATTGTGGACGGCGGCGGCACCGCGCTGCCCATGCTGCGCCAGCAGGACCCAAAAGAGTACGAGGTGCCTGAGGAGGAGGAAGAAGGCTTCTGAGCGAACCAACGACATGCCGGCAGCGTGTGCGATGGCGGTGTATTTCGCGGCGGCAAGTGCGGCAGCAGGCCGCTGCCTGCTGCCACGTTGACGGCGCGAGACGGCGGGGGCCCGGCTGCTAACGGCTGGTGTATATGACAGCGCAATGAGGCGCTGCATGCATTTGATTTATTGACTGCATCCTGGATAAACTCAAGGCCCACTTAACGTGCATGCATGTTGATTCGATGCCTGTTGTGGCGTCTAGCGCTCGCTCCGCAGCACGGGGGGCCGGTGGCGCCGGCGGCTTGCCAAATTTGGAGCGCAGTGCACATGCAAGCGTGGGCGTTAGTGCATGCAGCATCTCGTTTGCGCAGCATCAATCGGTTGGCTGCTGGATCTAGCCAAACACTCCCCAAGCCGGTGGGGGCGCCATCCATCTCCGCGCACCTGGCTTGAGTCCGGCCCGACACCCCCCTAGGGTCTTGCAGCCGACTGAACAGTCACGAGGTGAGCCGGGCGGCGGCAGCCGGCGCTCACGCCTGCGGTCGCTGTGGCCGCGCTCGCCAGACCTCGCCGCTGCGCCCGCAACTGTGCTCTGCGTACATGGCACATGCCCAGCATCCCACCGCGCCGCCGGTGGCAGCTCGCGCTGTAGGTCACCTGCTGCCGCTGCCGCCTGCCGCCGCCGCCTGCTGCTCGCCATCAACCGCGCCCAACGTTGGCCTCGCACTCACCACTGCTTGCGCCGCAGGAATCAGCTGCAAGCTGACCTGCCGTCATGCCGTGGGGCTGCTGCTGGCGCGAGCCAGAGAGCAGCAGCGAGGAGGAGAGCGAGAGTGAGGAGAGCGGCAGCAGCGAGGAAGACGAGGGGAGCAGCGGCAGCGAGGAGAGCAGCAGCGAAGAAGACAGCAGCAGCGAGGAGGAGGAGGTTCGCCACGGCCTGGAGGACCTGCACCTAGTAGGCCATGCACCTGCGCTGGCTGCCGGCGCTGCGGCCGGCGCTGCCGTGGCAGCCGGTGCCGCCGTGGCGGCAGCATCGGCAAACGGGCGACAGCAGGCGCCTGCGGCCTACCCGCCAGCAGCCTACCCGCCGCCACACGCTGCGGCTCCAGCACCCGCCGTGCCCTACTCCCTGCCAGAGGGACGGCAGCAGGCGGTGGCGGCAGCACACTACGGGCAGCACAGCGGTGGCAGCAATGGGGAAGACAGCGAGGAGGAGGAGGAGGAGGAGGCAGCTCGGCGGCTGGCCGATTATCGCCCGCCGCCCTATACAGTGACGGATGCGCACCTCACTTTCCGGCTGCACCCAGAGGAGACTGTGGTGGATGCGCTGCTGACCATCTGCGCCACGGCTCCTGCTGCCGCCGGCTATGGCCCGCCGCCGCTGGTGCTGGACGGTGCGTGCGCCTGGCTGGTGGTGCAGGGTTCTTGTTCCTGTGGCTGGTGTCCCGGCTGGCATACGTTGCCCTGAGCAGCTGCGAATGCATCCGCTGCTGGTGGCTTGAGCGCCCATCGTGCCGCTGTCGTTGGCGCCCACCCTTCCTCACCTGCTCTGCTCCCTCACCCCATCTGCTCTGCTTGCTCACCTTCTCCAGGCCGCAAGGACCTGCGCCTGGTGTCAGTGGCCATCGACGGCCACCAGCTTGTCCCTGGGCAGTACCATCGCTGCCCCAAGGCGCTCACCGTCCCAGGCAACATGCTGCCGCCGGCGGCAGGCCAGCCGGGGGCGCCCTTCCAGGTGGCCACTCGAGTGCTGCTGTGCCCGCGGTCCAACACACACCTGGAGGTGCGCCTTCGCATTGACTAGTTGTGCGAGAGTGGGCAGGCTTAGTTGTGCGAGAATGGGCTGTCATAGTTGTGCGAGAGTGGTCTGTCGAGTTGCGCGAGAGTGACCGGTCTGCGGGGCGCACCTGTCCCTGCGGTTGGGTGATGAACAGTAGTGTATGATTAGCAGTAGTAGTGCAGGTGCGCTGGTTTGAGCGGACACGGGACCAGCGCTGCTGCTCGCTCAGTGCAGGCGACATGTGGCCGTTGCGCTGCAGACGTGTGTGCACGCATGCACCACCTGCATGATGTTAACCGCAGCTGCCGAGCTCCCTTGCTGCCATGGCAGGGGCTGTTTGTGACGGGCGGCCTGCTGGTGACCGACAACGAGCCGGAGGGCTTCAGGTGGGGGGCGGGGGTGTGGGGTGGGTGGCATGCTCTGTGCCGGGAGGCGCTGCATGTCGCCACCGCCGGTTCGGCGCCTGCGTTGCACGTCTGGCGTGTGTGGCTGGATACAGCATTTGTTGGACACAGCGTGCCTGTCTCATGCGATTGCTGCAGGGGCATCACGTACTTCATTGACCGGCCGGACGTGGCGGCCAGGTGAGACAAGGGGGCCAGGGAATCAGCTTTGGTTGTCCCGCCAGGGCAGAGCAGGGCCGTAATGCTGTGTGGGTGCGGTCTGCTGCTCGTGCTGCGCCACCCTGCTCTTGTCTCTATATCCGCTGGCGTTTTCTATCAACTGTCGTTTCTCCATTGGCGCACGTGTTTCCTCTCTACTGCCCGCAGGTACACGGTGCGGCTGGAGGCCGACAAAGCCACCTGCCCCGTGTTGCTCAGCAACGGCCAGTGCAAGGAGAGCGGGGACCTGCCCAATGGCTGGTGAGTTGGGGCTGTTGCCGTAAGAGCCGCTTTGCTGCGTCTGGAAGGTGCATTAAGACTCACGCACTCTGCTGTGCGGATGTGAGTGCGGCATGATGCGGCTGGGAGTGATGCTACGCAAGCAACAGTGCAGCCTAGTGTGGCACTGCCAACCTCTGCTGATGTGTCAAGCTCTGCACATGTCCCTGCGCTGCCTGCAGGCACTACGCCACATGGGTGGACCCCGTACCCAAGCCCTCGTACCTCTTCTGCCTGGTGGCCGGCCAGCTGGCCAGCCTAGAGGTGAATGGGCTATGTGCGTCTTGCTGCACTCGAGCTGAGCTCACAAGTTTCAGTTTCAGTTGCGCAAGTGCAGCAGCTTCTGCTGGACGCCTGTGCGCTGCAAAGGGCACTTCCACTGCCAGCATGTTTGGCCCCTGCGCACGCCTCGAGTGTAGCCCAACCGCCTGCCGCACAACCTCTGCCGCCACCCCGCAGAGCCAGCACACGACTCGGTCCGGCCGCACCATCCAGCTGTGTGTGTGGGCGGCACGGGAGGAGATTGATGCGCGGCGCGCCGACTGGGCGCTCGCCTGCCTGCAGGCCGCCATGCGGTGAGGTGCATGAGTCCGCCATGCACCCGCTGCTTCCTGTGGATCTTAGCTTATCCATGGCCGTGCATTGCCACTAGGCAGCCACTTGTATTGGACCCACACAGCCAACTTGCCTGCTTGCCAACCGCCCGCAGGTGGGACGAGGAGACGTTTGGGGTGGAGTGCGACCTCGACCTCTTCCAGGTGCGCTCCCTTGGTTATTGCTGCTGCTGCTGCTGTGCTCCCTTAATGCCTGATGCCGCTGTCGCCGCTGCTGTGTCTACGCCTTTTGGCGTTGCCGCTGTGCCGCTGCTAGTCACGCTGTGGCCTTGCCTCGCCTGGGACTGCTCCTGCTGCTAGCGCCTTTCACTTTTATGGAGGCAGGCATGCTGCGACTTGCCCCGGCTGCCCCGCAGATCGTGGCGGTGCCCAGCCTGCAGTCGGGCGGCATGGAGAACGTGGGTCTCAACACGTTCGATGCCTCGCACATCCTGGCCTGCCCCGCCACCGCCACGGATGACGACTACCAAAACGTTGAGCGTGAGTGTTGCTGGATTGAGGAGCGGCAGATGCTGTGCTGCATCTGTCTTTCGTCAGCCGGCAGCTGGCCTGCCTGCAGCTGCTGCCTGGGAGGGCTGCCGTGTTCCCAAACGCCACCCGGTCAACAAACAATGCATACCAGTGTGCGCCAGCTGTTCTGGACAGTAGCACAGGCCACTCCCCCACTTGCAGGCACCATTGCTCACGAGTTCTTCCACCACCAGACCGGCAACCGGGTGACCGTGAGGGACTGGTTCCAGGTCAGTGGCCGACAGCGGTGGCTAGGCGCGGGTGGCTCGCGCCTTGTGGTGTGCATACCGATGGCACCAGCCGCGCCAGCTGCAGGGCAGGCAGCACTGCCGTGAATCGCAGCCTGGCGTGCCGTGGCTGCGAGGCTGCTGCTGCTGCTGCTGCTGCTGCTGCTGCTGCTGCTGCTGCTGCTGCTGCTGCTGCTGCTGCTGCTGCTGAGTCACCTCGATTACCACCTCCCTTGTGCTGCAGCTCACGCTCAAGGAGGGGCTGACTGTCTATCGGGAGCAGGTATGCGTGCGGCTTGTACTGGCTTGCAGTAAGGGGCCAAGTGCGGCCCGTTTGAGCGGCATGCATTTGAACTTGCTTGCTGTGGAGCAGGAAGTATCCATTGCTGTTGCTGCAACACTGTCTGAAACGAACTGGGCTACCTTTGCTGGTGCACTATCTTGCACGTCCTTGCATCACCTGCCTGCCTGCCTGCAGGAGTTTGCGGCCAGCACGCAGTACAAGTACGCGCCCTGCGCCCGCGTGGAGGCGGCCTCAGACCTGCGGGAGGGCCTGCTGGACGAGGACAGCGGCCCGCTGGCCCACCCGCCCAGGGTAAGCCAGTGTGCCAACTGCGCTAGGCCTGCTGCTGGGTTTATGGTACGGTAGCGCTGTTTTCGATGCGTCTGCTGCTGGACGAGGGCGGTGGCCCGCTGGCCCACGCTCCCCGGGTGCGAACGTCAGAGAGCACGCATAACTGGCCTGCTATCTACGTCACGCCACCTTGCATGCATGAGTGTTTGCATCAGGTCCATCTGCTGCTGCCTTCCGGGTAGTAGTCCGCTCAAAGCTCATAATTGCGTGCTAAGCTATATTAATCCTCGCCTGCAGCCCGCCGAGGTGTACAGCGTCGAAAACTTTTACAGCGACACCGTGTATAACAAGGGTGAGCGGTGGAGGGCCTGAAATAGGGAGTGTGTGGATAGCAGGTTCCATCGCTGACATCTGGGGGCGTGGCTTGAGGACCGCGTGCCGGCTTCCAGCATTACTGCTTTAGAGAAACATGCGTGCAGCCCACCACCTCCACCGCAGCTCTCCACCCCAACCCTAACCCCACCCCACCCCACCCC
>RRZL01000078.1:307906-328665 GCA_006782975.1 Chlorella sp. Dachan | reverse complement strand
CTCTGGACCGAGCAGGTGTGACAGCTCACTGCGGCTGGAGAGAGGTGGTGCATGTCGCCGGCAGGGGGGGGGGGGTAGTGCATGTCGTTGGCAGGTGATGGCTGCTGCGCTGCAGCTGTGCAACAATCGTCAGCACAACGTGGCCAACTGTGACTGCCAACAGTTGGCATCAGTGACCCATTCATCCTCCCCCCAAACCCAAGCAGGCGGCGCCGCCCGCGCCGCCGCCCTGGCCGCCTTGCACGACGCGTGGGGCGGTACCACTGCCGGCCTGCACGCCTGGATGGGCCTGGTGGCGGGCAGCGAGCAGCCGGGCAGCTTGGCGGAGGTGGCGGCGCTGCCGCGCCACCCACGCTTCCAGCTGGGTAACCCAGGGGCCAGCCTGGCTGTGTGGGACGCCTTGTCAGGTGAGGCGCACTTGTGCAGGAGGGGCTCTTGCTCTACATGTGTGTGCTGTTGCTGCAGGTCCTACCGGCGTGACTCGCAATCAGGCTGCCATCGTGTGGTAGGCTGCTGCCATGTCGGGCTCAAAGCTGGTGTGTACATTCACGTGCAGGCTCCAACTTCAACTTCCACGCCCCCGACGGCTCCGGCTACAAGTTTGTGGCGGACGCGGTGCTGCTGCTGGACAAGGTCAACCGCTGGCAGGTGGGTGCACATTATGGCGCTGTTGTGAGCCGAAAGGCCTCAGTTGTACGGCTTGGGATGGACCTGTCACTGTGCGGCATTGTACAGCAGTGCCTATGCAGAGGAGCGCCTGCGCTGGCTCGCCGTCGCACAGCCGCCTCCATCACGCAGCCCTGCTGGCACCCCCCCCGCAGGCTGCTGAGCTGGCGGCAAACTTGGTGGATTGGGAGGCGGTGGAGCCTCGCCGCTCCCGCCTGCTGCGCACACAGCTGGAGCGGCTGGCCGCCACCAAGGGCCTCTCCTCGCCGGTGAGCTGGCAGGTCCATGTGTGGGCAGGTCTGGTGGCTGGGGCCGGGCTTGCATCTCGGGCCGGCTTGCATCTGGCACAGGTGCCGCAGCTGAGCAAGGGTTCCCCAACGAGCCGGCGCAAGCCTGTGCTCTCAGGGACGGCATGCGCTCTGCATGACTTGGACGCATGCCACGTGCCACTCTGCCCCGCCGTGCCCTTCTTGCGTAAGCAGCGCGATGCCATCACCAACTGGGCGGCGTTTCACGCACTGCCCCGCCACACCTGCCCCCTGCAGCCTGATGCCGTCACCAAACTGGGCGGTGTTCAAGCACTGCCCCGCCACTGATGCAAAGCACTGCCCCGCCACTCCCCTGCCGCAGGTCATGGATCTGGTTGAGGCGGCACTGGAGGAGGATTCGGACGACGAGTGACGCGGAGATAGATGAAAACTTGATGCGACTCACCTGCTGCTAGCCCACTGCGAGCAGTCCCTAGATGGCGTGTGATGTGCAGTCACTGCGGTGGCAACAGCAGCCAGCAGCAGCAGCGGCGGCTCGGGGCAGGCGGCAGCCGTTGCACCACGCAACGCTTACCTGCTTTCGCTGCTTGCTTTGCGTGATCCCTACCAATTTGTCCTTGATTGATGATTCTTACAAACTTTTGTCTTTAGCATGATGCAACCCGCACGCCTCCAAGAAACCCTGCTTGCCAAGCCACTGGGCGCTGCCATGTGTGGTGATGCCGGACGCGTCCGGACGCCGTGCCCGCAGCCATCAGCCCTCGGCATGCTGCCTGTGAGCGCCTCCACCGACGTCCCTGTCTTTCTCTTGTGTGGTTGCGTGATCCAGTGGCTCGGCTGAAGCCCGGTGGCGGAAGCCCTGCTCGCGAACAGCCGCGAACAGCCTGGGATGGGCGGCTGTCTGTCGCGGCTCAACTTTGAGGCGGCGCCCGGATCGTTGGAGGAGCTCCAGAAGGAGGTAAGAGCGCTGTGAAACGTGCTCGCCATCGCTGCTGCTTGCAGGGCGCGCCCGCCATGCTCCCGGCATGTGATGGAAAGCGGTAGGTCGGATCTAACAGCTGCGCTGCCAGTGCCGCCCTGCCTGCGGCCGTGGCCGCTGGCTGCCGCCGCTTGCCGCCACTGCCCACTGCCCCTGGCAGGACTGCACCCCTGACCACTCTATCATCAACCTCCGCTGCGCAGGCCCAGCACAACACGCTGAACGACCACAAGCCCGCTGCGCCGGCAGGGCCGCAGCAGCGGCTCACAACAGAGCAGCGGGTGATGGGCACCACTGGAGAAGACACCTGGACCTGAGCGGCCGCTGCAGCAGCGGAATTCACTGCTGCTCAGCTGAAACCTCGTTCCTACCGCACGCCTCGCACCATACCTTGATGTAGCATGTGCACTTGTACTGCTCTGCGCCATGCAGCTTCCAACCCTTGCGCCCCCAAACCCACGATGCCCACTTCTTTCCACTGGAGTTTGTTTCACTCAAAGGATGCTGTGCAGCAAGACATGGCTGATCCTCTCTATACAACGACTGTAAATGTTCAGGCCGGGACGTGATCACAGCCGCGAGCGCGGCCCTCCCGCTCCCGAGCCGCTGCCACCGCCACCGCCACTGCTGCTGCCGCCGCCGCCTGCCGTGCCGCCGCCGCCCTTGGATATGAGGGCACGCATCCAAGCTTGGGCCACCGCTGCCGCCTCCTTGTTGTTCACCAGCAGGATTTGGTGGCTGCACAGGCAGACGGGGGAGGCGCGTTCTTGTCTGGGCAGGAGGGCAGTTTGCGTGCGGACGGCCGCTTCATCAGCCCTCTGCCTGCACTCGCCAGACCTCTGCCAAGCAACATCGGCCGCCTCGCACCTTGCTGCCTGCCCAGCCCAGCGCTCAACATGACCCGTATGCACTACAATGCACTACAATGCCCACCTGTTCTCAGCTGTCACTGCGGCTCGCAGGCTGCCGCCCTCGGCTGTGGCACTCAGCTGCTCCTTAGTCAGCTGCAGAGGGGCAGGGCAGCAGGGGAGTTTATCATCCGGGCTGTGGCTGGGCAAGCGCTGCTCTTTGCCGAGGCGCGAGTAGAGCAGAGGTGCAGGCCGTTTGACGGGATAGGTGCACAAACCTGACCGTGCGCCTGGCCGTTCAGGTGCAATGAGATGTGGTGCCGCCAAGAAACAGCAGCAGGCAGCGCACAAAGACAGAGCAGCAGGCTGGCATCCGCACAACCACTGCAACAGGGCGCACAGCAACTAGGCTGCAGCCCAGGCCTTGGGGCCAGCACGACTGCCATGCATGCGGCAAGCATGTCTGGCGCTCTGCCATGCACAACAGCGCACATGTTGCATGGCAGGCAGGCGGGCATCAACAGCCCAGCACTTGCCTGCAGGCCCAGACGCGAGGTGGCCAGCATATCTGCCGCCATGCGCTTGGCAGCACCCTCCAGCTCGGCGGGGGAGCCCACCAGCTCGTTCACCAGGCCCAGCTGCAGCGCGGAGAGCGAGGTGTGCATGGAAGGCATGGTGGAGAACAGACGGGTGAAGATGCTCACCGACCAAGCAAGCGCCACCAACTCCCAGCGCACGGAACAGCTCACTGAGGCCGTGCCAGCCGCTCACCTCAGGGAGCTAGCAAGGTGGATCATCCAGCAGCTGGTGGGGGAGGCGCGAAGCGTGTCACGGCCATACCCCGAAGACATCCTCCCAATTCACCTGGTAAGCCCGCTCCGCGGGCAGCGTCCGCCCCGTCAGCAGCAGCTCGGAGGCGATGCCCAGCCCCGCCAGGCGCCACAGGAAGTAGGAGGTGCCCATGTCGGTGCCTGAAGAAGCAACATGGGGTCCTAATCGGCATGGCGCATGACAGGCGCGCCCAACCCTGAGCAGGAAAGCGCTCGGGTGGTGCCTGGCACGCATGCTGCGCCATGCAGTGTGCTAGCAGCGGGTGTATTTGCCCTGTCGGCCCGCACCTGTGAGGCCCAGGCGCACGAATGCGGCCGAGAACTTGGCGTCCTGGCTGGCGATGCGCACGTCGCTGGCCATGGCAAGGGCAAAGCCCGCCCCCGCCGCTGCGCCCTGCGGTCCAGCGAAAGGTGCAGGCGCAATGAGTGTGTCGGCTGCGGTGCAGTCGGCGGGGGCCTGGCTGGCCGCATCTGTTGCGTGAATACGGCCGCATCCAGCCCCCCGCCACCCAACTGCTTGCCCCCTGCCCCTCCCTCGCCCGCCTCGCCTGCACGGCGCACACAACGGGCTGCGGCAGCGCCCGCATGCGCTCAATCAGGCGGCTGAGCAGCTGCTGGGAGCGCATGTCACAGTAGTCCCACGCCTGTCCACCGATGCCTTGGTCCGCGGCCTGCGCAGCGTGGGTGGGCATGATTGCAGTCGTGGAACAGCATGGCGACTGCACGGCCGCCAGGCGGAGACCTGGCGGCAGCAGCTGGCACTCCCTAGCGACATTGCTAAGTGGCATCATATGAGCTCACCTTGATGTCCACGCCGCCGCAGAAGGCCCGTCCAGTGCCGCTGCGGCAGGCATGCAGAAGGGGGGCCGTCGCATCAATGCCATGCGCCAGCAGGAATGGCGGCGAGCGTGGCGGAGTGAGCGGCGGCGGCGGCTAGGGTTGTGCGGGCAGCCAGGGCAGCCGGCATGCTCGATCGCCTCGGATGATCACCTGAGCACGATGACGCGCGGAAAGTCGGCTGGAAGTGCGTCCAGCATCGACTTGGGGTGCTCGCAGAGGTCGAACACGCGGTGCAGCTCGCTCAGCAGCTCCATTGAGACTGCATTGAATGCTGCGGGCCGGTTGAGCTGCACGAGGAGCACCGCACCGCCCGAGGGCGCCTGCTCCAGGCTGCAGCGCAGCGTGGAGAGTCGCAGCGCGGCCAGGGAGGACGCCCACATGCTGATCAAGTATCGCGGGGAGGGCTGGGTAGGCTGAAAGTGAGGTGGCAGCAGCGGCGGCGGTGGCAGCGGAGCAGCGGTGGCGGCAGGGCAGCGGCCGCAGCGCCCGTCGGTCGTTGTTGAACCCGGCATGTTGAGGGCAGGCGCGCCTCAGAAGCTATGTGTGTATGTGCATGTCAGATCCGCTCGTGGATGGATGGTTCTTGCCTCTTGATCGGGCAGAGCAGCAGCAAATTGCGCCGGCATGAGCGTCATGAGCGCTGCCGCTCGGCGGCCCTTTGCCCTCCAGCAGAGGCCACTGCTGGTCCTCAGAGTTGTGCTCAACACGGGCAAGCTCTCTGATCGCCCGCCAGCGAGGCAGTCGAGCCGACCTCCCCCTCGGCTCGCCGAGCAGCCCTCCCTAGGACCAGACAGCCCTGCACCGCAGCCTAGACACATCAGCAGCGCCCAGCCTGGCTCCAGGAGCCAGTGGTGCAGCCGCCGTGGCCCCCGCCGCCACCTGCCGCCCGGCCGCCACTCTTGCCGCCGTCATGAGCTCGAGTGAGGCATCCTGCAGTGAGCAGCAACTGCTGCCTGCCACGAGGAACCAACGTTGCCCAGCCGCTGCCGCCTGCTGCAGCCGCTGCCCTCGAGGGGTCTGGCAACGAGGAGACGCCGGCACACTCTGCAGGCGCCGGGGACGACTCGGCCGACGAGCAGCCGCAGCCACAGGAGCCGCCGCAGCAGCCGCAGCAGCCCTCGCTGGACGTCCTGCCGGATGATGTTCTGAGCCACGTATTTGTGCTCATCGGCGCGCAGGAGGGGTGAGAGGTGGCACCATGCAGACCCCGGGTCCCGCTGATCAAACCATCACGTGACCCTGCCCTCTCTCCACAACCCCTGCAGGCGCGCCCTGCCACTGGTCTCGCACCGCTGGCACCATCTGTACTTCAGTGAGCCGCGCCTGTGGAGCCCCTTTACTGTCAGCCGCGCCAGCATGGCGCAGCGGCCGGAGGCAGAGTGGCAGGGCTGGCTGACCCGCCGCGCAGCACTGGCCCAGCGCGTCAGCCAGCATGTGGCCTGTTTTGATTGGCGGGCGGCGGACGAAGGGGAACCTGATTTTGAGGGGCCCAGCGCCGCCGCCTTCGTGGGCGGCCTGCCCAGCTTTTTGGAGGCCCTGCAGCCAAGCCGCTTGGCTGAGCTGAACATTCGCTCCTTACGGCAGCTGCCGCAGGCTGCAGCAGCGGCGCTTGAGCACCTCACAGGTGTCACCCACCTCAGCCTCAACGGATGTGAGCCGGAGGCAGCAGCTGCAGTGGTGACTACCCTGCGAGGCGGGCTGCTCAGCATGCTCTGCCGTCCGTGGCATGACGGCAGGCTTGCAGATGCAATCTGTTCGCTGCCCCACCTGACCCACGCGGTCGTCGTTACTGAAGGCTTCCTTCCAGCCGCGGGCTGTGTCGCTCCAGCAGCTCACCCGCCTCACCCAGCTGCGTTACCTGCGCATCCTGTGCGGGCACGAGTCCCAGTCCCCTGTGCGCGTGCCAGACCCAGCCAGCTTTGCCAATCTGGAGACCTACAGCATGGAAAGCTTGTCGCGCCCGTTGGAGGTGAGCCGGTGCATGCTTTACGCTGCAGCTGGCAGCAAGCTCAAGGGTCCATGCAGCATGTACATGCATTCGTTCAGTGCAAGGCTGCCGCCTCGCAGCAGCGTCTCGTTACTCCAAGGCAGGTCCACTGCAGATTGCTGGCGCCCACCTGGGGATGCTCGAGATGCACCGCTGTCCTTTCTACTCCTTTGGTGGCAGCGTATCGCTTTTGAACACCTTGAAGCTTGCGTCGATCCAGGAGCTGCCCTCGCTAGGGCGGCTACTGGCGGCCCTGCTGCCGCCTGCAGCTCCGCCGCTGGAGCGCCTCGTCATTTTTAGTGGCGCACTGGACGCAAGCAGCCTGGTCAACTTCCGTCAGCTGCACCACCTGCAAGAACTGCACCTGATATGTGTGCAGGGCAGCGACGGCATTGGGGCGGAGCTTGCCGCCCTGCTCCGGCAGACGCCGCACCTTGCAGCCCTGCAGGTTGCTGGGAAGCCTGGCCCCGGCGGCAGCCTCCCAGCTCTCACCTGGGACAGTGTGTGCCCACACCTATCTGCCTGCAGCCAGCTGACACGCCTCGTCCTCATGGGCCAGTTGGTGCAGGACTTGCCAGATGGCGAGTACCTCGCAGGTGGGGGTAGGCACAAACGTCCATGTGGGCCAGGCCTTGGCTTGCACGTGACTGCCCAGCGGCGTTCGTAGTTGAAATCCTGCCCCTCTGCCCCTCTCCATGCCAGGCCTTCGGTCCCTCACTCTGTGGGGCAACCGGCTGCGCAGCGTGCCAGCAGCTCTGTCCGTGGCCACGCAGCTCACCTACCTGGATTTGGGGGGCAACCCGTTGCTGACGTGTTCCGAGGCAGATGTGGAGATGCTCGCCTCCCTGCCTAGCCTGCGCCACTTCAACATCTGGGATACCGACCCTGACCCTGCAGTGTATGAGCGCCTGGCCGCGAGCCTGCCACATGTGACGCTGCCTTTCGAATTGTGCCCTTTCAGCCAGCTCAACTTGAATGTCTAGCACCCCTCTGGGCAAATTGCAGGCTCCTGCCGGCTAAAGCTAATGATTTCTTTGCCGGCTTTTGTTACTACATGCACCTTCGTCGTTTTCTGCCTGAAAATCTAGCTTCAAAATGATGTATGTGTGTACAGCTGCAGAGCGTAAGAACGCAGGGCAGGACGTTCAATCGGGCAGCTGGCGGGCGCTGCTGCTACCGCTCAGCAGGCAGTGCTATCCATCGCTCTGCGAGTGCCAGGCGTTCTACAGGCTGCGTTAATGCTTGAAACGTAGCACGAGACGTTCCCAGCAGCGGCTCACGCGTGGAAGAGTGCCAGGCTCCCGCCCTGCGTCTCGGCCCCGGCTGCCGCTGCTGCTGGTGAGTGTGAAGGCCAGCAGTGGTGCGATGCGCTCGTCGATGGGCGCGCAGCGTGCGCTGGCGCTCGGCCCGCCCACACAACCGCGGCTGTGCTCTGCTGGGAGCCGGTTTGATGCCCCACCCCGCTAGGTTGACAGCTACATGCATTTAGCAGCTCTTAGCGGCACCCTACTCGGCTGCTGCCGCCGCCGCCGCCGCTTGCCCTCGTCTGACCGCCGTCAATCATCGCCCCTGCACAGCTGTCGCGCACGGACTGGGACACAGCATGACCGGCAGCCTTCTCAACCGCTAGACCGCACTGCGCAGCTTGCCATCCAGGCATCACTGGAAACAGCAGGCGGCCCGCTCCCCGCCTTCCGGCCGGTACTGGCTAAACCGCTGGCGTGTCGCAGCCATGCCGCCCAAGAAGCGGCGGCACCAGCCTCAGGAGCTGCTGCAGCTGGGAGAGGACGGCCAGCTGCTGGAGTGCGGTGAGTTGTGGGAGCTGTGGCACGCCTTCCCTGCGCTTCCAGGCACGCCGCGTGGGGGAACTGTGCCACCGCTCATGCCCCTCGATCAAGGCCGCCTCCCATGCCCCATGTGCGTGCCTGCGTGGACTGTGGGTCGGAATGCAGCACAGCCTCATGCTCAGGGTGCCGGAGTTGCTAAGCATAGCCGCAATACGTTCACTCCTCGCACCTCACCCAACTCGCTCTGCTCCGGCGCATGTGCAGCGGCATGCGAGAAGGGCGGGGACCTGCTGCGCTGTTGCAGCTGCCCGCACGCATTCCACCCCGAGTGCGCCGGCTATGGTGAGGCGGGTGCTTGCTGGGCATTGAGGGTGCTGATTGACATGTGCCGCTCCGCCCGCCTGGCTCTTGAGTGGGCCATGCCGCCCATTGCTGCCCATCCGCTGGTCTGCTCTGCCCATGTGTGCACCCTTTGCAGCGGGGTTTGAGGATGCGCCAGTGGCGCGCAGCCGCTGGCACTGCTGGTATTGCGCCGGCGCCAAGGGCTTCAAGCACCCCACCTCCAAGGTGTGCTCCAAAACCCAATGGGTGGTGTGGAGAGACGTGCTGGACAGCATGCGCGCCACAGCTGCGGCTGCTGCGCCTGCTGCTGCGGGGCGCACCCCTGGCATGCGGCCCACCCGCCTGCCCGCCTGCCCGCCTGCCCGCTCTGTACATGTGACTAAACCGCGGCGCTGCTGCTCGGCTGATTCTGCTCCTGTAGCTGGCAGTCCAGGCGGGCGGCAAGCTGATGGTGGGGTACACAGCCGAGTGCCAGGTGCGGCATGGGAGGGTCAGGTAGCCATCAGTCGTGGCTCATTCGTCTGCTCCGCTTCCCCGCCTGCCGGCGCATTGCTTGCTGCCACCGCCGCTCGCTCTCCACCCTGCCGCAGCTGATCTGCGCTGCGTCATGTCGTTTGCGTGTTGTCAAACGTGCCACTCCAGGTGTACTATCTGGGCGAGGCGGTGGAGGTGACCCGAGAGCAGGTGGTGGTCCGCTACCCGCACTTCCCGGTGAGGCCCAGCCCTGTGGCAGTTCGGCTCGGCCCTGTGGCAGTTCGGCTCAGCCCTGTGGCAGTTGGGCCCAGCCCAGTGGCAGTTGGCGGTCTGCGAGCCGGATGGATGCTGCTGCTGCTGCTTGTGCTCAATTTCGTTGTACAATGCAGGCAGCGGCCGGCTGCAGCACGTGCCTGGCAGCCAGCTTGCATGATGGCTGTGCAAGCAAGGTAAGCTGGCGCAGCCCGCGGTTGATCCAGAAGCATGTGCTTGGCACTCTGTCCGTAATGCAGGCCAGCGCCCTGGAGCGGCTGCCGCGCACCAGCAAGCGGCTGTGGCACGGCACCCTGGAGGAGTCCGCCTGGCAGTTCGACAAGGCAGTGAGTGCTGCGGCATGGTGGGCCGTACCTGATCTGCAACCGGTATGCAGGCGCCTGGCTCGACCCTGCCTACAGGTTTGCTGGGAGAAGGAAGAAAGGTACACCCCTGGGGCAGCTGAGCTGTGCAGTTGACTGGCTATGACCTCGCTTCGCTTCGTGTTCCTGCTGCCCCGCAGGACTTTTCCTACGAGCCGCTCAGCCGCTGCGCGCCTGTCGACTTTGACCGGCTGCAACAGGAGCTGGCCGCTCGCAAGGCGGCAGCGGCCGCAGCGGCGGCAGCACCCGCAGCAGGCACACCGCGCACCTCCGGCGTGGCTGCCACAGCGGCTGCAGGCGGCAGGGGCACCACGCCGGCATCCCCTGGCGGTTCGCGGCGGCACAGCAGCAGGCATGCCTCTCAAGAGGGCCAGCCAGCGGGCGTGCAGACTCGAGCGTCTGCCTCGCCTAGCGTAGCCAGCCTGCAGGCCTCTGGCCGGCCAGCCAAGAGGCAGCGCACTGGTGCTGCTGTGGCACCTGGCGGTGCTGGCGGTGCTGTTGCAGCTGTGGCACCTGGCACCAGGGCATCCTCGCAGCAGCAGGAGGCTGCACCGGCCCAGCAGCAGCAGCAGCTGAAGCGGCAGCTGCCGAATGCTGGCTCGCCGACAGCAGCTGCTGGGCTGGCCAGCAGCAGCGGCAGCAAGCGGCAGCTGGAGCAGCCGTCTGGCCAAGCCGACGCACCCTCTGGGTCTGCGCAAACTGGCAAGGCGGCTAAGCAGCACAAATCATCCCCGGCGGGCGTAGCAGCAGCGGTGGCGGCGGCAGGGAAGCATGCAGCCAAGCCAGCCGGGGCGCCTGCACCTGCTAGTGGCAAGCAGGTGACTTCCCTGATGGCTCCTGCCGGCAAGGCCAGTGGCGGCAAGCCGGCAGCCTTCTCGCCCAAAGCACAAGCGGCAGCGCAGGGTGTCCGGGAGGCACAGCAGACAGCAGCAGCGGCAGCGTCAACGGCGACAGCAGCACCAGCAGCAGCAGCTGGCACGCTTGCCAAGCAGCAGCAGTCAAAGCCGCACGGCGCCAAACAGCAGCAGCTGCAGCCGCCAAAGGTGCAGCCGGCTGGCGAAAAGGCGAAAGCGGCAGGGCCCAGCCAGCCTGCCCCAAAGCCCCAGCAGCCGGCGCAGCAGAAGCCCTCCGCCAAGCAGCATCAGCAGTCGGGTGCTGCCAAGCAGCTGAAGCCAATGGCGGCTGCAGCGGTTGCAGCTGCTGCGCGAGGCACTAGCAGCAGCAGTGCTGAGTACAGCAGCCCCGATGATGACAGCAGCCCCAATGATGGCAGCAGCCCCGATGATGACAGCAGCAGTGATGGAGCTGGCGCCAGGCCAGGCATGCGGCGGCGGCAGCTAAAGCCAGCGGCAGTGCGTCAGCAGCTCAAGCCAGCGGCGGTGCGCCAGCAGCTAAAGCCAGCGGCGGTGCGCCAGCAGCAAAAGCCTGGGGGGGTGCGCCAGCAGCAGGGCAGCAGCAGCGAGGAGGAGAGCAGCCACGAGGAGGACAGCAGCAGTGACGGTAGCAGCAGTGAGGAGGAAAGCAGTGGAGACGAGAGCAGCAGCAGTGTCGACAGCAGAGCTGCCAAGCCGAGCGTGCAACAGAAGCGGCAGCAGCAGCAGCAGCAGCAGCAGCAGCAGCAGCAGCAGCAGCAGCAGCAGCAGCAGCAGCAGCAGCAGCAGCAGCAGCAGCAGCAGCAGCAGCAGCAGCCTAAGCCCAAGCCCAAGCCCAAGCCCAAGCCCAAGCCAGCGGCGCTGGCTCGGCAGCCAAGCAGCAGTCCTGATGAAACCAGCAGCGGCAGCGAGGTTTGCAGTAGTGCTGATGACAGCAGCAGCGGTGGCAGAGGGGCCAAGCCCAATGCACCTGTGGCAGCCGCAGCTAAGCAGAACAGCGCACCACGCGCGCCTGTGCAGCCGCCCAAGCCAGCTCCTACTAGCGCTGCTGCCAAGCCTGCAGCTGCTTTGGCAACAGTGGCGCCTGCAGCCGCAGCCCAGCAGCCGCCGCGGCCGCAGCAGCAGCAGCAGACCAAAGCGAGCAAGCCAGCGGTGGCAGCAGCGCAGCAGCAGCCAAGCGCTCCAGCGCAGCAGGTGCGCCCGCCTGCCAGCAAGGCGGTCATCCAGGCCAAGCCTGCCGCACCGCAGCAGGAGCTAGCCAAGGTGAAACAGAAGCCCGAGGCTGCTGCTGGTGCTGCTGGTGCTGGTGCTGCTGCCTCGCGGGATGCGCCGAGTGGCACACATCAGCCGCAGCAGCAGCAGCCACAGTGGCAGTCCCAAGGCCAGCCAGCTGCTGCCGCAGGCGCAGAGGAGGCAGAGGCTGCTGCTGCAGCCATGGCATCTGCCGCAGCAGAAGCAGCAGCCGACAGCCTGTCCCCACAAGCACGCCTGGCGCAGCGGCTGGCTGCAGCACGAGGGGAGGCGCCTGCGCAGCAGCAGCGGCAGCAGCCGTACGGCGGCGCTTATGACCTGCCTGACAACTTGTCGGATGGGGAGGGTGCAGCACAGCCGCCAGCCAAGCAGCGCTCTCAGACTGCAGGGGCAGCACAGCCGCCAGCCAAGCAGCGCCCCCAGGCCGCGCAGACGCAGGCCCAGCAGCCAGCTTCACAACCCGCGTCTGTCAAGGACGCTGCGCGGCCAGAGCACCCTCTCGCTGCAAAGCAGCTGGCCAGCAAGCCCGCGGCGCAGCCAGCCGCCAAGCAGCAAGTAGTGGCAGGGCAGCAGGCCACAGCGCAGCAGGGAGAGCGGGCAGCAGCCCGACCAGCAGGCCAGCAGCAGGCGGAAGCCAAGGCACAGGCAGCGGCGCCGCCCGCCTCCACTGCGGCGGCGGCAGTGCAGCAAGCCCCAGCGGCAGCCGCATGTGCCGCAGCAGCACCAGGCGGCACTGCGCTTGCAGCAGCAGGACCAGCAGCAGCATCAGCAGCAGGGCGAGGGCAGTCTGAGTCACATGAGACTGACATGCTGATAATTGATGACCGGCCGCCCTCTCGAGCCCCCATAGCTGGCCCCATGCCAGCACCGCCAGCTGCAGCCAAGCCAGCCGCGCAGCCGGCGCTGGCGGCGTCACGGCTGGCCGGGGCCGCCGGTGCACAGCCGGCGCCCGCTCTGCCTGCTGCCGCTGCGGTGGCAGGAGCAGCGGCGCCCCAGCCAGCCTCAAGCAATACAGCCGTGATGGCACAGGCAGTGGCAGAAGCAGCAGTAACTGCAGCTTTGCAGCGAGCGCCTGCAGCACCAGCTGACGAGCTGCTGCTTTCTGGCAAGCCGCAGCCGCCTGCGCATGCAAGCCAGGGGGAGCCGCGCAGGCAGCAGGCGCAGCAGCAGCAGCAGCACGCACCCGCGCCAGCAGCGCTGCCACGCCCGCAAGTGGTTGCGCCAGCAGTGGGGCAGCCGGCGCAGCAGTCAGCCGCAGCGCCCCAGCCACGGCGCTCAACACCGCCACCCTCAAGGGCAGGCGAAACGCAGCGGCAACATCAGGCGGCAGCAGCCCCGCCGCAAGCCCAGGCTCCTGCTGCGCCGGCTGCGCAGGCGCCTGCCGGCAGCGGCCCACAGGGCGCCTCCTCGGCGGGCAACTCGGCCACGTCTGGCCAGCTGTCTGGGCCGCGGCCGCCCTCGGCGCCCTGGTGAGGCTGGAAGCGGGGAGCCCGCTGCACCAGTTGGCTGGTTAAGATGGCCTGGTCGCTCCAGAGTATGTACAGCGTGGCCAGTGAGGCGAGCTCACCAGCCGCTTGCGTGTGCACGCTCCTTGCCTCGCCCGCCTCGCGTGTCCGGCCCCTGCCCACAAGCTTGCATGGTATGCCATGCCTGCCACACCCGGCCGCAGGAGCAAGGAGGAGGAGGCGGCGCTGCTGGATGCTGTGCGCCACCTGGGGGTGGGCAAGTGGGCGCGGGTGAGTGCATTCGGTGGGGCAGCTGGGTGTTGACTTGAGCGCTCAGTCAGGCGTGCTGCTGCCTCCGAGCAGTGCCTGGCCCCAGGCAGCGCCCCAGGCTATAGTGCACCAGTGGTTGTGCAGCACTTTTCAGCAGTGTCTGGGCACAGGCAGCCGCTAGAACTCAGTGGTGCCCAATGCGTCTGCTCGTCATGCTGTGTCGCCGCCGCCTCCCGCACAAACAGCGTGACCCCACTGAGGCAGAGCCAAATGGATATCAGGTTACACCTGGCCGGCGTGCTGCAGGTGAAGGGCCTGAAGGCGGCGGAGCTCAGCGCGCGCAGCGTGGAGGAGATCCGCGCCAAGTGGCGCAGCGGCATGGTGCGCCTGCCTGCCGCCCGCTCGGTTGGATTGTTGTGGTTTGCTTGATTGGTTGTCGGTCCAACGGTTGTTGTGGGGGCCGTATCGATGCTTGGCCTGCTTCCGACAGCCTGCCGTCCTGGCTGTCTGCGCCCGCAAAAGCAGCAGGGCATCGTGAGCCCGCCCCGGGAGCGCCAGCCCTCCCCTTCACCCCGCCCGCAGCTGGTGGCTGGCTCAGCAGCTGGCGCCCCCGCAGCAGCAGGCGCAGCGGCTTTGCTAGCATCAGCAGGCACCGTAGCACAGCCAGCAGCAGCATCACCTGCTGGGGCCGGGGTGGGCACCGGAGCAGCAGCAGCAGCGCCACCAGCATTGGGGGGGGCCGCGCCGGCTGTAGCAGCGCATTGGCAGCATCCCTCCGCCTTCCCGGCAGCCCAGGCTGGCCGGCTGCAGGTAGATGAAGATGACTGGGGCAGTTGCGCATGAGTTGGTCCGTGCGCCAAGCCTTGGCTGTTGCTTCCACTGCCCTTCCGCCGTGCTGTCAAACCGCCTTTGCCCGCTGTGGCCATCCATTGATTTCGCCCCGTCCGCAGCTCACGGCGTCGGCGCTGGCGCTGCACCCGGGGCAGCGTGTGGAGGTGAGGAGCTCCCCTTGTTACACGCAGCCTGCTGCCTGAGCGTGTTGCAAGAGTAGGAGGTATTGTTGTTACGTCAAGGGGTAGCGTGAGGTAGGCGGGGAAAGCGAGCGGGCGCTGGTGTGTTTCACCACCAGCCAGGCACACCAGCCAGGCTCCCTGCTCGGCTCCTTGCACAGTGCTGTGTGGCCATCTGTTCGCGCGGCCTGCCCTTTAGGTGCGCGGGATCGAGGTCGACTTCCGCGGCGGCTGGGCGCTGGCCAAGGTGCTGCAGGCAAGTGGGCAGGGCACGGCTGTAAGAGAAGGCAGGCAGTATCATCTTAACATTCTGGCAATCTGGGCTGACGCCAGAGCTCTCTTGCACGCCTTGTATGTGCCGCCCGCCTCACAGCACCATCATGCATGCGCTGCCTCCCAACGTGCCTGCAGGTGCACCAGGGCGGAGCGGTGGGCATTGCGAGCGTGGATGTGGAGTACTGCGACTTTCGAGAAGTGGGGGAGGGTGAGTTACCAACCGAGCAACTGCGTACACTTGCTTTGCATGCTGGTGCCTGCAGATGTGGCAAGCGAGGGTGGCGTGGAGAGCACATGATGTAGCGCGGCCTGCCGGTGGCGTGGCAACAGCCAGCCGCTCATCCCTGACCTGCAGCCACCAACACGAGGGAGCAGGTCGCTTTCCTGCACACGACAGGTGCGCGGCAGTGTCAGGGTTTCTTGTTTGCCTGATGCGGCATGTAGCAGATGAAGAAGCCACGCATTGGAGCCGCTGTGCATCTCCTGCCCCTGATGCCCAACCACCACTGCACTCAACTGCAGACGACGGCTGCTGGGTGTTCCCTCGCATCCGCCTGCCGCGGCTGCCCACCAAGCCCACCGGCGCCCGGCCGCCCGTGCTCAAGCTGGGGCAGGCGGTGGAGGTGAGAGCTGCTCGTTTGGGCGTTGCCCACCTATCACATCCAATGGGCAGCTGCTTGTCTGCTGGCAATGCAGCTGCAAGCACTGCCCAGCTTCAGGGAACATAACTGCCTGCCCGCTGCAGCTGCGATCTGCACCGCCCCGCTGCGCCTTGCTGCCCCTGCGCTGACCATACCTCCACGCCACTGCTTCCCGCAGACCTTCGTCCACGACGTGTGGTGGTGGGGCGAGCTGGTGTCGGTTTTGGAACAGCAGGGGAGCGTAGGCATGCGCTTTGAGCCGCCGCCGCTGGGAGAGGGTGAGTTTGCTAGCTGTGTGCTTATGTAATTCTGCTGGCAGGTTACTGGGCATGCAGGCGTGGGGGCTTGGCGGTCACTGGGGCAGGTAGCATGCCTTCACTGCCGTAGGCTGTTGTGCCACATTTGGGCTACTTGCTTGCATGACGCGTTGGTGTCCCATTGCACTTCCTTCCTCTGTGCCTCTGCAGGTGCCCTAACGTTCCATAAGATGGCTCACCTGCGGCCTGCCAGCACAGATCCTGGGCAGGGCATGGTCACACTGGCGGCAGAGGCAAAGCCGGCGTTTGTGCCTGCTGTTGCGGCGGCGGCGACAGCAGGGACTCCAGCAGCAGCCATGCCCGTGGCGGGTGGCCTACAACAAAGAGGCACACTGCTTGCGGGCGGTGCAGCCGCTGAGCAGCAGCAACGGCACGAGATGCAGCCGCAACCACGCCCACTGCCTCTGGCGCAGTCGCAACCTCGGCGGCAGCAGCAGGAACAGCGGCAACAGCAGCCATCAGCCAAAGACGTTTTTAGCCTGGCCACGCATGTGTTTAGGTCCAATGTCTTGGGCCGCAAACGATGACTGCGTGTAATGGCAGCTTCTGCACTTGTCTCGGTTGTCCAGCTCGTGCCCAAGGCGCGCCGGACTGCGCATGGCAAATGTGCCGTCTGCACGGTGCGCAAACAGACTTAGCACATCCCGGCACTAAGCCATCACCCCGGAAACCTTCCTCACTTCACTTCACTTTTCGGGTTTAAAGTCTGCGTGTCCGCAACGAAACTTGCGACACAGACCCCCAGCAGGCAGCCTGGGGCTGAGGGAAAAGCAGTGATGGAGAAAAAAGGGGGAGGTGCATCGGATATACACAGAGGGAGTGGGTGTCTGTACAAAAGTTTAAGGGGCTGTTGGGGAGGCTTCCAGCCAGCAGCGGCGGCAAGCTGCGGGGAACGGCGCGAGTTGCTTGGCAGGTTGGTCAAGGAAGGCATGCAAGGTGGCGGGGCAGTTGAACAGGTCGGGGAAGCGCAGGCGAACGGCATCGTACAGGGGGCAATCAAAAATCATGTGATGTACGGTTTCAATGTCGCCTTGGCAATGGGGGCAGATACGCTGCTCCCGGGGCAATTGCTGCCACCACCCAGTTTCCTCCAGTCCCCAGAAGGAGTCTCAGGAGTCGGCCAGTCTCAGCACCGGCGGCAATCTTGCCGCCTGCTGGGCCAGCCGTGGCTGCCCCGCCGGCGGCGGCTGCGCCGCCCCGGCCATGGCCCGTTTTGCCGCCCAGGCCCGCCCTTTCCGATGCAGCGCAGCTTGGCGCTCAGTCACAGCTTCCTGGCTAACACCTGTGGCGCCCCAACCGCGTGAATGATGCGCTGGGGAAGAAGAAGCAGTGAAGCACGGCAGCAGCTTTGCTTGTGTGTGCTGTGCTTGCAGTGTGCTGTGCCTGGTTGCATCGCTGCCCCCTGCTTGCCCCTGGCGAGTCAGCTGGCACACCGCAGACCGCCTCTGTCCTGCGGGCTGTGTAATGCCTCAGCAGCGCCCTGTGGTTGACTAGCTGGGCGGCAGTTGCGTTACATACAGATCAGAGGCAGGTCACTTGCGGCGCTGCCACATGGCGCCGCCGGCAGGCTTGGGCCGTGCCGCTAAAGGCGCCGAACCCGCCGCCCTGCTGCTGCTGCCTGCAAGGGTGAGGGCCAAGCAGCGACATACTTCAGGCGTGCAGCAAAAGCAGCAGCAGGCAGCCATTGCAGTCCGACTGCGCTATGAGTGATGGACGTCTTGCGCTCACCCAAAGCCGCCGCTGCTAAAGCTGCTGCCGCCGCCCGGCGAAGCCTGCTGGCCAAAGGCGGCAAAGCCGCCGCCCTGCTGAGCAGCCCCTCCAAAGCCACTGGCTTGGCCAACGCCGGCTGGCTGGTAGCCGCGACGAAGCCTGCAGGGTGGCGGGCAACTGAGTGTAGTGAGCGAAGGGGGAGGGACAGAGAGGCACAGACCAAAGCATCCACAACATGAGCCTTGTTGTAGAAAGATAGCAGCCTCGGCCCCCCTTCCACTCACCGCTGGCCTGGCCGAAGGCCGGCTGGCTGGCCGCAGCGCCAAACCCAGACGGCTGGCTAAATGTAGGCGGGGCAGTCAAAGGCACTGGGCTGCCCAAACGCCGACTGCGACACTGCCGCCCCAAAGCTGCCGGCTTGGCCAAATGCCAGCTTTAGGCTGCAGGGGCCTTCTGCCACAAGCCACGGCGCTTCTGCGCACAGCCAGTGTGCGATGGCGGCCTGCAGTGGCCTGCAGTGGCGTTTGGCCACTGCGGTTCCTCATTTGAGCTGCCTCGGGAGCCGTCTGGCGCAGCAGGCGCACTGTGTCCACGCCGCGTGCGTGGTGCAGGGCGCCAGCGCCAGCGCTGTCAAGTGCGCAAGGGGCAGCGCCTGCTGCCAGCAGCGCGGCCACACAGTCGACGCTGCCGGCATGAGCGGCAGCGTGCAGGGGGCGCCAGTGCTGGTGGTTGCGCTGGACCACGCAGTTGGATCAGCGCCTGCCTCTAGCAGCTGGCGCACGCAGCCGGCGTGGCCTCCCCCGCATGCCACTCCAAGCGCACGGCCCAGCGCACGCGCGTGGCTGGCTGGTTCAAGAGCGGCAGCCGAGGCCAGCAACACTATCACGCCTGCCGCATCGCCGGCGGCGGCAGCAGCAATGAGCTGCTGCTCGGCGCTCATGCTGGCAGTAGGGACCTGCGTGGATCCAGTCATGACGACAGCAGAACACTTGCCCGGGTTGGCATTTCCTTGGGTGTCAGGCGCGGCGAGCGGTGGCGGCGGCGGAGGAGGAGCGGCGGCGGCGACAGCTGGCACGGAGGGTCGCCCACCCCGAGCATCGATCACTCAGCGCGGTCCGTGGCGTCCGCACCCACATGGAGGCTCGCTGGAGGCCGCACTGGGAGTGGGCCGGCTGCCAGGGCGTGTGGGGGCGGCTGGGGGGCGCTGAAGGGACGCCGGGCGGCGATCACAGATGCTGCAAATGCCGACCAGCGCCGCCGGAGCCCACAAACCTAGCCCCATGCGGGGCCAGCAGAGTCGTCGGCCGAGCCTTTCACACGCTTAGCAGAGCACGTGCAAGCATGCGGAGGCTATACAGCTCGCGCAAGCTCCCCTGCGCACCGGCGCACCTACTTCCCAGCCGGCCTCCTGCCTGCAGCCAGCCCCTCCGACTGCCATGTTGTTGCATGGTAGTGGCAGCCATCTGAGCGGGGAGCCATGCAGCAAGGTTGACGGTACCGCCAGCCGCCGGCGGCCGCCAGACCGCCGCCCTTTGCACGTCCGGCAACGTTCTCTCACTCGTGACCCCACCTGGTGCGCTTGCGCGGCGCCAGCCTTTAATCGGCACAGTGCTTGCAGGTGATGTAGGATTCGATCAGCTTTGTGACCTGGTCGAGCCTGGCAGGGCGCACAGGCACGCCTGCCATCCCTAATGCACCACCCGCAGAACGCCGCCGGCATCGCCACCCAGCATCACAGCAGCAGCTGCGACATCGGAGGTCCTGAAGTAGCGTGTGCAGCTGCCTGAAGCTGACCGCCTGAGCCTGTGGCGCCGCAATGAAGGTGTGACCCAGCGCTGCTGTTAGCCAGCCCCCTCCCTGGCCAGGTGTGCAGCTCCACACGGGGGCTTGCACGCTACTTGTGTGTTCTGGAGCTCTCGATCTGCTGTCGTTGTGCCTGTGCAGCAAACTGGCATTGCAAGCCCTGCAGCACAGCCATGTTGCTGTTAACCTGCGGCTTACCTGTCTGCCCCTGTCCGCCGGTGCTGCTGCAGGCTCGGGTGTACACGAGCAGACGGCGCAGGAACCGTCTTGTGCATGCTGCTGTTGGCTGGCAGCTGGTCTCATTGGCATCCACACACCCTTGCCCTGATTCGACCGTAGCCATCCGGAATGCGGGTGAGACGTTGCTGCTGCCGGTCCTTGCTGCCTTGCTGTGGCAACCGCCCTGCTGGCTGCGCTGCCACTCAGCCATCCAGGAAAAGCAGCGCGGGCCGTGCGAGTTGTGGGATGCTACAGTTGCCTAACGGCTGGCGGGGCCGTCCGTCACAGCTGGACAGGAGCACAGCCCAGCCTGCACCTTCGAACAACCTTGTGTGCCCCTGTGCTGTGCCCCTTGATGCAGGTGTGCATCGTGCGCGCGGCGGCCATGGGAAGCGGGCATCGCGTCGCAGCAGAGTGCAGCGGCGCAAGCTGTGCAGCAAGGCGCTGACCCTACGGCTAGCGCATGGCACCTGACGACCCTTGCGCCTGCAATGCAACGGCAAGCCGTGGCGGCTGGATTTCGCTGCGCGAGATGTGAAGGCAAGCCGCCGCTGCTGAATTGTGTTGCCGCTTGAGTATGCCCTGTTCGTGTGCGCCTTCCCTGCATGTGTTAGTGAGACACGTGATTATGCAGCTGCTGCATTGCAGACGCATGTTAATGATAGCACCGGCGGCCCGGAGTGGCTTGCCAGCCGCGTTGGGCTGCCGTGCGCGCGGCGCCCGCTACGATCTGCAGCAGAGGAGGCGCAGCCTGTGGTGGAATGGCAAGTGGCTGCGCCTCTCACCTTCCAAACTGCGGGCCCGAGCGAAATGGAATGTAAGACATACGATTTTAGTCGGGGGCGCGACACCGCAGCACATGCGGCATGCGGGCGGGTGCGGCGGTTTTCAAGTGTTGCGTCCAAGGCTCCTCCCGCACCATTTCCGCTTTCCTTGGCACCCCGCGGCCTCGCACAGCCGCGCGGTCGCCCAGTGGTGCGCTCCACCGCCCAACCGGAAGTGGTTTGCGCGCCTGCTGGCAGCAGACGGCCATGAAGGGCCACTGCGCATTCTGCTTGGCGCTGGCGGTGGCGTGCGTGGCGGCCACCGCCTTCACCGTGGCCACTGTCGGCACCGGCGGCGGCACCGGCCGCGCCGAGCGTGCCCCGTCTGCCGCCTCCCCGCCCTCCTCCCTGGCCTCCTCCTACTCCCCCCGCGAAAGCTTCCAAGCGTTCCACCGCCAGCTGCTGGAGTCGCCCGCGGCGACGGCACCCGTGCCCACCTCGCTGCCGGCCGTCCCCGCCGCGGG
>RRZL01000078.1:202670-307380 GCA_006782975.1 Chlorella sp. Dachan | reverse complement strand
CCACAAACCCACGCACCCACAAACCCTCCCTCTCCATCCCCGCTGCAGGTTGGCCCAGCTAATCGCCGCTGGTGTTGCGCTGCTCGTGCTCAGCGTGGTGCTTCTGGCCTCGCCCTACTTTGCGCACCGCCTGTTCCTGGGCGGCGAGGAGCCGCCGCCTGTCAAGAAGCGCCTCAGGTGGGTGGGCAGGGCGGGAGCACCTGGCCTGGCCCCGTGTGCCAGGCCCGTTACACAGCCGGTGGTGTGGAGCTATTGCATTGCTGCTCACCTGTCGCCCACCAGCCTGACATCCCCGCCCTCCCTGCACCGCACACCGCTTGCAGGCAGTTGTGGTTCAGCTTCACGCTGTCCTTTGCCGACCTGGGTCACAACGCGCAGGTGCGCCTGCAGCAGGGCGCTGCGGTTGCTGCCGCACACTTCAGGCTTCCCCCGCCAGCTGCCAACAGGTGCCGCCCTGCCTCCTGTGACCGCTTGCAGGAGTGGGTCAGCATCATGCTGTGGGAGGCGCTGCACCTGGCCGTTGCCACGCTCATTGGCTTTGGCGGTGCGTGCACAATGGACAACGGAATTGCACCAGGTCCTGCGCTGCTGCACTGCAGCCCTTCACCTGCGATGGCAGTGCGGCTGCGGTGCGGCTCACGGCCACCCTGCCCCCCTCACGCCCGTGCCTGCAGGGATGGTCGTATTCATCGCCATGGCGGGACCTGATGCCGTGGGCTTCACCCTGACCATGGTGACCTCCCTGCCCCATAACTCACCCGTCGTCATGTGAGTCACGGCAACACCGCCGCCTGCCGGAGCAGCCCTCCTGCTTCATCCGCTTGCAATGCCCATTTTGACGGTGCACACCGCTCCCTTGCTCCTACTGTGCAGCCTGTCAATAGTCATGGCCATCGTGCACTGCAGCTTCGACCTTCTCTTCACCCGCCTGCACATCAAGGTGGGTGTGCTGGCCACGGATGCACCGCCGCCGCAGCGTCAGCTGTGCATGTGCTCAGCCCAGCAGCGTGCCCACCGCAGGCAGCTTGTCGGGTGCCGGCGCGTGCAGCTCTCACGCTTCACACCATGTCCTTTGCAGGCCGCCACCAAGCAGGTTCGGCACATTTTTGCCGACGAGTCCGAGCCCGCCAACGCAGGTGGGAGGAGCAGTGGTGCTGAGCTGAGGGGGTGGGTGGGCTCTGGTTGGCGGCACCGGCTATGCCTTGCAGTTGACTCGGAAGGGCCAGGGGCTGCGAGCGGCGGCCCCTGGGCAGGCAGCTCGAGCTGTCGGCGCCAGTTGCTTCCCACGGCGACAGTGTATTGATCCATGCTGTGTTTCCTGCCGCTTACAGCATTGCCCAGCTGCGCCATCCCTCTCCCACAGACTGCGCGCCGACCCAGCCTGAGAGCGATGCCCGCCTGCAGGCGCTGTATGCCGCCTTTATGCTCACCATCCGGTGCGCTGGTGCAGAGCCGCGTGGCCTCCACCTGCTGCTGCGCCCGTCCTGTGTGCTGTGCTGCTGCTTGCCTGTCATTGCCGCCACCCGCATACCCTTCAGCCCACCTCTCCCCACGCCCGTTGATGCAGGCCCAAGTGTGACCCGCGCATCCGTGGCGCCTTGGGCAGCTTCTGCATCCGCTGGCACCTTGTGCCGGTGTATACCCTGCTGGCGCGGGTCACATTCCTAGTCACGATTGGGCACTTTGGCCACTGGTGAGCTGGCACGCTGTGTGTGGCTGCCTGGGGGCAAGGGCTGTGCCGCTCTCTAGCTGGTCATCATGCAGCGAGTGGGCTGCCCGCCTGCCCACTTCGGCTGCCCTGCTCGGCTGCTGACCTGCACCTGCTGCCCCCACTTGCGCAGGCGGCTGACGGTGCAGGAGCAGAACGAGCTGCTGCGAACCGACCTGACCACCATCCGGCAGGAGATGGGCCTGCCTGACGCCGACGTGGAGCCAGTGACGGATGTGCGGGTGCGCAGGAGGCGTCAAACGAGCGGTGCTGGCCTGATGCCTCCTGGCTCGCCATGCCTGCCATGCCTGCCAATGCGCAGGCGCTGAGGCTGCTGCGAGTTCCGCTCACCGATGCATCTGCTGGCCCGGTCACCTTGTCTGAACTCCCAGCACGCGCCCCTGCCTGCATGCCCCCACCCTGTGCAGAAGATGAAGGATGCGCAGGAGGAGCTGGAGCGATGCCACGCGTACTCCAAGCACACCAAGGCCAGCGGCGCCGGCGGCCAGCTCAACCAGCGTGCGGCAGCTGAGGCGGACAAGGCCGTCGCTGAAGCAAAGGTGGGGCGCCCACTGGTGTGTGTTGAGGTTGGGTAGGCGCCGCCTGCTTGTATTGCAGTTCATGGCTGGCGGTGTAGCAGGTCCCTTGGCACACTGCTTGCAGATCACACTCCGTCAACTCCAACAAGACCCCCCTTGCCCCCTTATTACGTGCTGCAGAGGGAGCTGAAGCGGGAGGTGCAGACTGCTGGCCTGAGCAAGCGGCGGCCTTCGGTCATGCTATACTGCGGGTGAGCGCGGCTGCATGGATGGGGGAGCCAGCAGGCTCTGTTCCGTGCCTCACGAACAGCGGCACTGTTAGCACCTCCCCTGCTGCGTACTCTACCTGAGCTGCTGACCCGGCGGTCCCCCCCATTCATCCACCTCCGCCCCCACCCCCGCCCCTCCATGCTCTTCGTAGCTCCAACGCCAAGGCGGAGGAGACCCAGCGCCACATTGCCGCCAACTACGCCTGGCTCTCGTGCGAGCGCGCGCCGCTGCCCAGCGATTTCTTTTGGGCTGGCCTGATGGCCACGTGAGTGCATACGTGGATGAGGGAGGGGCGGGGCAGTTGAGCGTGTGACGCAGCCGGGATGGCGCCAGCTGTAATCCACGTGCAGTCAAGCCTGCCCAGACCGCACGCTGCGCCGCTCACTGGTTGCACACCCCCGTGCCTCCAAGTGCAGGTACAAGGCCATCAGCCTGCTGTGGCTGGTTGTTGCGGCCGCGTTTGCGGCGTTCCCCTTCCTGTCCTTCAACGGGCTCATGTTTGGTGCGAGCACCCGGCCAATGCTGTCCGGTGGCAAGCGCCGCCGACTGGACAGTGGTGCAACTTGCACGCGCCCTGTAGATCTCCCGCTGTGCCGTCAGCCGCGCACCCTGCATTGCATTGTACGCCACTCAGGCCGCTGATTGCAGCCCCCATCTGCCCCTCCAACCCAACCTGCACTCGCCAGGCCTGTGGACGGAGCTGCGCTGCACGATCTGCGACCTGCCCATGCCCGACACTTCCCTGGACTCGCACCACGATGCGGAGCCGCCGTCCGGCACCGGCGTGTTTTGCGGCAACACCGGAGTCATCAACTGGCTGCTGGTGCTGGCGGTGGTTACACTGATCCCCGCCACCATCTGCATCCTGATGTCAGGTGAGCGAAAGGATGGTTCACTGGCCTCACGTGTTGCTGCCTCCATGCAGGGGCGGTGCTGGTGGGCTGCCCAGGAGGGGGCTGGTCTGCCCTGCACACTGACATCGCTGCGCCTCGCCACGTTTGCCTGCTCAACCCTGTGCCACAGACTACGGGGTGGTGTACCTGTTCCATAGGCTGATCCAGGCAAGTGATTCAGTCTTGGGTTGGTTGGTGCCCCTGGAGCGGTGGGCTATCCAGCGATTGCAGTTGTCTGGACGTGCGGCCGACTCCGTAACGCTGCAAGGCGAGCCTAAGCCTCGCACGCAGGTGGTGTGACAAGCAGTTGCCAGCCCTGCCTCTGGCGCCATCATCTGCTGCGCAGCAAGTGTGCATGTTCCGCACTGCGGCTGGACACCACTGCCCATTCCCACCCCTCCCCTACCCTGGCCTCCCCTTCCACCAGGTGGCATCCGGCAAGGTCAGTGCCACGCAGCAGGACGTCAGCGTGGCCTACTGCGCCTGTGCCTACGACATCCTGGCGGTGACGGTCGGCATCCTGACCGGCGGCCACGTGGGCAAGCTCTTTGATTCCTGGAGCGAGCATGGTTTTGGTAAGCCAGGGGGTGGCTGCTGTTTAGTTGGAGGCTGAGTGGAGTGTGCAGCGGGGTTGGAGGCCTGGGGTGTGGCTCTCTTGGTTGGGAGTGCACACAATTAAGGGTTAAGGATGGCGAAGGCAGCAGGCGGCCCACCACCACTGCCTGCCCGCTGCCGCTAGAGCCTGCGCCCGCCTCTGCTGAAGTCCGCGCGTGCTGCCCATCCCCCACATCTCTTCCTGCAGGCGGAATGATGGCTACTTTCGGCGAGCGCGCAGCGGATGCGGCACCATATTTCCTGTTTTACATCATGCTGCGCACGTGCGTGCTGACCATCGTCTTCAAGCTCATCCTGCCTGCCCTGCGCGGCCAGGACCTGCTGCGCCTGCTGTGCTGGCTGCCCGGCATCGTGGGCCTGGCCAGCTGGTGTCCCCTGGCCGCCGTGAGCGCCTGGGCCTTCCCCACACGTAAGCACATGCACGCTGGCCCTTCGCTGCTGTGGCGGGCCGGTGGCTGCTGTGATGATGACGACTGGGCGGGGAGTGGCCAACCTGTTGTGAGGTGCCCCGCTGTCCGCTATTCACCCGTGCAGACTGCATGCCCCTCAGCAGCCAAGCAAAGGCTCCCTCTGTCACCCATCTGCCCCTGTGGCTGTCCTGATTGCTTGCTCTTTCCTCCCAAGTGCAGTGATTGAGGGCGGCGCCACGGCGGCATACCACCGCATTTGTGACGCCGTGGACGCGGCGGTGAAGGGCATTGCGGGCCACGGCCCCTACTACCTGCTGACCCTGCTGAGCCTGCCGGTGGTGCTGGCCTGCATGGCAGTCCAGGTCGCCATTGCCACCGGCCACGCCATGTTCAATGGCGCAGGTGGGATGGCTGCTGGGCATGCGCGGCGATGGGGTTGGTGTGCACGCTGTGCTGGCGATCTGGGCTGCAGGCGGACGGGTACCCCAGCGCCGTGCCATCAGCACACCACGCCCACCCCCTCCAAAGGCCGTGCGCCCGCAGGGCACCAGTGGCACTGCCCGCTTGCAGTCGACCCAACTGCAACACCTCACTGCTGCCCCCTGCAGAGGCGGGTTTCTGGCGCGAGCTGGAGTATGCGGTGTATCAGACGCACCTGCAGGCCGACTTCAAGCTGCGCTGCTGGACCAACACGCCCAAGTGCGAGGTGGAGCCGCTCATTGG
The DNA here is from genome assembly GCA_006782975.1 of Chlorella sp. Dachan. Taxonomy (NCBI): domain Eukaryota; kingdom Viridiplantae; phylum Chlorophyta; class Trebouxiophyceae; order Chlorellales; family Chlorellaceae; genus Chlorella; species Chlorella sp. Dachan. The sequence continues at coordinate 302,222 of RRZL01000078.1, read as the reverse complement.
TGCGCACGGGTGCATGGTCCGCGGGCTGGGGTTGCGCTAGTCAGGTCCGTGGCCACCCTAGGAGAGGAGTGGCCACGGAAATCCCTGAGGCCCGGCTACACCTCTGCTCCCAAGCTCGCCACCACGCCTCCCGCTCCCTCTCCGACCTGCAGACCTGGAGGGCCAGCACGGCCACGAGAGCGACGGCAGGTCTCATTTCGAAGCACATGAATACATCGGCGTTGTGGGTGAGCCGCCTGGGTGCCCGCGGGCTGCTGGTGTCCTTCTTCCATCTTCGCTGCAACCAGACCGCTAGGCAACAGAGCTTGAGGGGGACACCATGTGGCATGGTGTTCTCTGCTCTGGGACGCCAGCGCGACCCTCCCCACCAAGGCTGTTCCTCCCCTGCTGCTGCTGCTGCTGCTGCTGCTGAAAAGACCACCTCCCCCTCCCCTTGCCGCAGCCATGCTGGTGTACTACCCTGCAGTCGCCTACTCCGCCACCGCGCCCCTGGTGACCGCGGCCGGGGTCGTCTTCCTGCTGCTGCTGGCCGTGATCGTCAACTTCAAGATGCGGTGAGCTGGCGGGGAGTGCGGGCAGCGGGCCATCCAGGGCAGGCATGTGGTCTGGCTTTGTTTGCAGCACCAATGCACCTGTCGTGCTGGTGGCAGCTGCTGCCCCCCAGCTCAGGCTACACTGCCTCATCTCATCATGCGCTGCCCTGTCTCCTGGCTTCTTGCAGGAGCCAGTGCGTGGACGGCAGCCCCAGCCTGGGCCTGTGGGCGGCCTGCTCCGTGCGCTGCCGCTTCTGGGCCGGCCTGCTGCGCCTGCTGGTAACCACGGCCATGCTAGTCTACATGGGCCGCACCCCGCTGCAATGCCTGCCGCTGCTGGTGGCGGCGGTGCTGTACGTCGCCGCTTACAAGTGAGTGGTCAGCAGCGCTTGAGGGGTCTGGGAGGGCAGGGAGCTCACCTCTGCTGCCCAAGTTGGCTGCCCTCCTCTCACCCGCCTGCGGTGCTCCCCCTGTTCCATCCTGACGCCTCCCTGCCTGGGCCCCTCCACCTGCGCGCAGGCTCTTTATCTCCCCCGCCCTGCGTGAGCTGGAGGCGCTGGCGTACAGCGAGGCCGCCGCGTGGGCAACGCCTGACCGCGTCCCCGTGCTGAAGCAGGAGCAGCAGCAGCAGCTCAAGCAGCTGGTAGGCTGCTGCTTCACCCTGCCCGTTGTCCGTACCCTCAAGGCCTGGGCCGTGAGCCTGGCCAGCGACGCCAGCCGCCTGCTGCGCAGCACCACGGACGACGGCGGTGCAAGCTGGGGGGCTGTGGCTGCGGAAGAGGGGCGCGCTGGCCTGGGCCGCTCCCCGTTGGGCAACCTCACCAACTCCCCCCAGCAGCGCCCCAGCGGCCACAAGGCCAACCTCTGGGAGCTGCGCTGAGCAGGCGGCTGCAGGCGCAGCCAATGCCGCTGGTATCACGTGAAACCGTGCCGCCACCCCTGATGCGCTGCCGCCGGCTCCACCCCTACCTTCTATTTCAGACACAAAAGCCTACCTCATTTGATTTCAGACACACATTCCACTTCCTACCCCGCCGCTGCCACGCGGGCCCCTCCTCTTTTGCAATGTCCACGCTGGCAAGCCTGCCTCTTGCTCGAGTTCACCAACCCTGCGCCCTCCCAGCCGTCCTGCCCATAAGTTTGTCCCTGCTCGCGCTGGCCTCTCAACCTCTCGCAGTGCTGCTGTTTAATAGCTTTAAGGCATCGCACATCACGTGGAAAAACATCAAGTGGAACACACATCAAGTGGAAAACATCCACACAGGTTCACTAGCTGCTGCACCCAAGCTAACGCGCCAAGCCCAGCACCGCCGCCGCCGCTGCTCCGCATGCCCGCCCCTGGACGTGCCGCTTGGCCTGCCGCAGTGGCCCACCTACCTCAGCGCCAGCTGCCAGAACAGCAGCGACGCCTGTTCGTCCAGGTCGCTGCCCGTCAGCACCGCCTCCACCTGGCTGCTGTGCTGCACCTCGCTGGCCTCGGGCGTGGACACCCCTGCCACAGCCGCCGCCGCCACCTCTGCCAGCGCCGCTGCTGGAGCCGCCGCTGCCTCCATGGCCTCCGCCTGCTCTGCCGCCGCCTGCTCCGCCTCCTCACCCTCGTCCTCTGGCGCTGCTGGGCCTGCCGCCGCCAGCTCCTGGATGCCGCGGAGGCTAGCCTCCACAATCTGTTGCAGGTGCGGCGGCAGGTGCCCTTCCAGCATTGCGCTGCAGAGGTGAGCAAAGGCAGCGGCCATCCCCCTTATCAGTCAACTGCGTGCACGCTTAGGCAGCGGCACACGCAGCTGCACACACAGGCAAACACACAGGCAAACACTGGAGCAGTCGAGCGAGGTTGTGAAGCTGTTGGCCCACCTCAGGCCCGCCAGCAGCAGGTCCACCGCGGAGCGGAGGGCGGCCGCGTTCTTGGCGTGGGCGTCGGCGTTGGCCGCCTTGATCTCTGCAACGGCGTCGCGGATCTGCTGCTGGGTCTCCCGGATCTGCTGCTGAGTCTCGCGGTTGGAGGACACAATCGTCTCCTTCATCTCCCGCGCCAGCTTCTTGGCCAGAGCTGGGNCAGGCGCCGGTAAGGTTCAGCCATGTGGGTGCTGCAGCAGTCGGGTGCAAGTGCAGGGCGCCGCAGCGCCAACAGCAGCAGCACGCGCCGCCACTGCTCCATTCACCAGCCCTGCGGTGGCAGGAGGCAAGCATCCCAGGGGACAAGCATCCCACCAGCTGCACCATACGCCACGCCAATGCAGCTTGCAGCGGCAGCAGCGGCCAGATCAGCTGCCCACCCGCCATATGTGGTTGTCCCACCTGGCAGCGAGCACAGCAGCAGGTCGGACGACTTGAGCGGCGGCCCCCCTCCGTACGCCTCAGTCAGGCGCCGCAGCTCGTAGTAGTCCTTCTGGAACTCCAGCAGCACGGCCCGCACGATGGTGTTGCGCTGCGAGATCAGGTCTGCAGGGATGGGCAGCAGGGGGCAACAGCGGGGATGAAGCCAAGCCACGACCAGATGCCTGCTCACTGTCCTCTGTTTTACCTCTGTTTTCATGCCCTCCTCCCTTTCCCTGCAGCGGAGCGGCCGGCCCTCCCACCCTTGGGAAGGTCATGCACGATCGAACAGGCGGCGGTGACCGGCCCCACATGCCAGCACGCACTTTGGCCACCGACTTGACGCTGCTGGCGACACCGCTGCCAAGATGTTTTGGTCTCCTGGTGCTCAATTCCCCACTGCCCTACTCACTCTGCAGGCCCGCCACAAACTTGGGGCTGCCGTGCTTGACCGCCAGCACCGTCACGCGCTCATGAACGCCGGCCGCCCTGCGCCGGGCGAGAGCGGGTGCAGCCGCCAAGGTCAGGAGGCGGGTGCGTCAGCCCCGCTGAGATCCCGCACCAACAGCTGTCATGCAGAGCCATGCTTGCCTGGGTACAGTGCGTTGCACGCAACGTCACACAGTCGGCAGGAGCCACAGCCACCTGGCTTCACCTGCCCTCCCCTCACCAGGCCTTCTGCATGACGACTTGCTGGAACATGGGGTCCATGACCTCAAACTCGCCGTCCACGTACGCGTTGCGCAGCTGCTTCAGGCTTGGACCCAGCTCCTTGTCGTACACGCGCAGCGCAAAGCTTTGCAGCGCCTGGCGGGGTGGCGGGAGGGTCAGGCAGGAGGGAGTTACTGCTCTGTGGCCACTCATGGGCAGGTGCGGCCGGCCAGATGAAGCCAATACTGCCCAGCCAGCAGGCCAGCACTGGCATGCCAGCCCCAGTCCGGTACCCTCCCACCTTACCCACCTCAGCGTGCTCGCCAAAGGCGGCCACGCACTCCTTGTCGTTGGCGGCGTCTGCCACCGCCGTCACGGCAGCGGCGACGCCAGCATCCAGCTGCCGGGAAGTTGACATGCGCACATGAACGTCTGCGGGCAGGTAGAGCATTGGAGCGGTGTGTTCTTCAATTCATCTCGGAATCAACGTGCAGCAACGTTCTGGACGTGTCTGGCTCAGTGAAAGGCACAGCATCGCACATGCAACTACGTGCCAAGTGAGTCACAGCGGGAGCTGCGCAGCTCTGGACCAAGTTCCCTTGAACATCCCGCTCCACCCATGCACGCACTGGTGGCGTCCAGCAGCACGCTCTTGGCCTGGCCCACGCCGCCCAGCAGCGCCTCATCCATCTTCAAAGCTGCAGCCATCAGGCGAGGCCGTTCCGCTGCCGCCTGAGCCGTGGTGCCGTGGTGCGCCAGGTCGTCCGCGGTGCTGGTGGCCACCTTGGAGGCGGAGGCCAGGGTGAGGTAGCCCAGCAGGAAGGTGCACACGCGGGCAACGTCGGAGGCGGCTCTGGCCTTCTGCTGCAGGGACCTGCAGGTGGAAGCATGTGGGTGGCGAGGGTAAGGTTGGCAAGGGCTGGTGGCAGAGTCAGACAGGCACCCATGCAAGGGCAGCCTCACACGCGTCTCTGCAGCAGTCGCCTTAAGCTGCATGGGCTGAAGGCTGGCCAGCGGCAATGCACCGCGCGTGCAACTAAGCGGCATTGCCCACCAGAGCTCCTTCATCAGCCGCACGCGGTCGCCGCCCGTGTTTTCAATCAGCAGCTTTTCGCAGGCCGACAGCAGCTGCTGGCCGAAAATGGTGCTGCTGCCTCCGCCGCCGTCGCCGGTGCTGGTGCTGCTGGCGCCGTCGCTGCTGCCGCCCAGGCGCAGGGGCTTGCGGGGGCGCAGCTTCTCCTTGAACACATCCAGCGCGCCCCCCAGCGGCACGTTCAGCTTTTGATCGGGGATGCGCACCATCTTGTGCCACACCGCTGGCGGGAAGGCTGCGTCCAGCTGGCAGCAGACCGCCTGCACATGCGCATGGAATGGGGTTGCATGGGGCGGGAAATGGGGGGTGATGGGCGGGAGAGAACTGTTGGGTGCCTCTGCAACACGGGGCGGCTGCAGGTTTGCTGGGCACACGGGGCGTCGCAAGGCAGAGGCGCCAGAATGCAACATGCCACCGGGGCAGCAGCTGCTCCGCCTGCAACCGCCAATCTGCCACACTTCTTCGCCCACCTTGTAGTCGCGCATCAGGTCATCGTGCAGCACACGCAGCCGATAGTCTTTCAGCTGGTAGAATTCTCCGCAGATGTCTTGCTTGACCTGCAGCGCACGGGGCGGCGCAGGCATTGTACCGGCGCCGAGCTTCATGGTCGGCAGGTTGTGCACTGCAGGCAGCATGTGGCGGCGCGGCTCCAACGCGCGCGGGCCGCGTGGCAGGTGTCAGGAAGTGGGCGGTTGCAGGGCAGGCAGGCGGGCGGATGGCCGCGGCGGCGAGGCGGCAACNCGGCAACAGCTCGGCCGGCGGCGGCGCGGCGGCGGCGGCGGCCAGAGGCGGGTGAGGGGGCACTGCCTCCTGCCTCCTGCCTCCTGCTGGTTACTGGCCGGCAGGTTCCGCCCCTCCGCCTGCTCACGTTTGACAGGTCGGTTGCCGGGCCCCCTTGGGAGGAGCCCGCCCCTCCTCCCCTGCGCCCCCGTAAGGCTTTGAGCATGCTGCTGGCCTGGTAGGAGCAGCCGGAACGGGGAGGAGGCACCCCACCTTGTTTTTCACCGCGCATGTCCCATGCGGCGGCGGGCAAGAGCCACAAACCACCCAGAGGTGCTGCAGGGTGATCCAAGCGACGTGCCTCACAGATATAATGCAGCTGGATGAGAGCACCCGGGCGCTCCTGCTGCGCAGCCTGGGGGGGAGCGTGCACAGCCTGACACGTAGCCTCGAGGAGGTGGGAAGCCGAGCAGGCACCTCGGGGCCTGCGCCAGTGGCACCTCGGGCCTGCAGCGAGCACGGGGCCCCTCACCCCGCGCCTGCAGCCACTCACATCACAGCAACGTCGCTCCCCTCCACCCCCACAGATGGCTCGCGAGCATGCGCGGCATGAGCAGGAGGCGGCGATCAACGAGGGCGCCGCCGCCGCCGCCGCCGCCCAGGTGCGCCCTCCTGAAACGAGCGGGCTGCCCTGCAACGGCGGCGCAGCAGGGCTGCCCTCTGTTCAGCTCAACTCGACTCCATGTCACTCTCTCTTACATGAGCCTCACGCTCCGTACAACCGCAGGGGGCAGAGGCGGGAGGCGCGGAACCACCCCAGCCTCTCGAGGCACGGCTTGGCGCCATGTCGCTGGGCGCGGCCTCAAGCAGGGGCAGCCGCAGCAGCAGCCGCGCTGGGAGCAGCGTGAGCAGGAGCAGCAGCCTGCGAGGCAGCGGCGGGAGCAGGAATGGCAGCGGGGCGCTGGCGGGGGCGGCTACAGCGGCAGCAGCGGCGCCCCGGCGCTCCGGCCGCGAAACAGGACTGAATCAGCAGCAGCTGCGGCAGCAGCAGGCGTGGCATGCTGCAGAAGGGGATGACGAGGAGGACGAGGGGAGTGACGAGGAGGAGGAAGAGGGGGCACCCAGCAGCCGCAATCGAGGGCAGCGGGGCCGCCAGCCGAGCCGCAGCCGCCAGTCCAGCCGCACCCCCGCGCCCAAGCCCTGTGCGCCAGACCCCTCAGCCAGCGTCCAGACCCCCATCACGCTGCCAGACAGCGTAGGCAGCACCCGCAACCCCAGCGTGCTGCGGCAGTTTGTTGGGCCGTTTGACGTCAACAGGCATGGGGCGGACGCAGCAGCAGCAGCAGCAGCAGCGCCGGGGGCAGGCGGCGGCTTGGACGCGGGAGCTTCTGCCGCAGCCCTGCTGGCAGGCGCGTCATGGGGCGCAGCCGCCGACCCCAGCAGGTGCCAGCTGCAGGTCACCTGGCGGCGCCTGCTGGGTGACCCGGAGCCTGTGCCAGTGCTGGAGGGAGTGGCGGAGTGGACGGGCTGCCCCACCCAGCTGGGCACAGACGCTGCGGATGCCTCCTCCCCGCTCTGGATTGCCAAGTCCAAGCTGGCCACGCTGGCTGCGCTTCAGGCGAGCGCTCGGTGGTTGTAGGTGGTTGAGGGGCGCTGCCGCCTTCGCTGGTGTGCAGCGATGGCTCGGTGCAACGCTGGGTGTGCCGCCTCGCCGCACCCCTGGCGCAGGCTGTGGAAGGTGGGTGCAGCCTGCCTGACCTGCTACAGGTGCCTGCCGCGGTGCTGCTCAGTATGGCAGCACCCTTGGTCACGTTGTGCAGGAGCAGCGGGTGCGGCAGATCAAGGGGCCCAACTCGCCCAGCAAGAAGCTGAAGGCCCGCAAGGAGCAGGTGGGCTGGGTGAGGGGATGTGGCAGAGGGCGGGGCAGTTTCGCAGCTCGCCTGGATGCCCCGAGGCGAGGCTGCTGTTGAGGAAGCAGGCGCGGCCTGCTGACCCCACAATTGGCTGCACAGGTTCCCAGCCATTGCCCAGCAGGCCTGCACCACAGCACGCACGCCATGTGGCAGGCTGAAGGCTTTCGCAACCCTTCCCCAACCCCTGCAGGGCGACCAGCCTGCGGCTGCCCGGCCACCAGAGCTGCTGCCCAACCAGTGGGTGCTGGACACCAAAACCGACACGTTCACCGAGTTCATCGCCGGCAACCAGGATGCTGTGCTGGGCCAGCTGCCGCCCGGGGCCTTCCTGGCCTCGGGGCGAGACGGCCGCAACGTGGTGCGCACCTGGGTTGGCTGAGGGGCCATTCGTCGGGCGGGTTGTCAAGTTCGATACAGTCCGCTGCGCCATTGCTGCTGTTGCCTCAATGCTGCCTCACTGCTGCCTCCTTGTTTGGGAGCGCCGCCGCTGCTGCGCTGCTGCCGTTTGCTGCCAATGTCGGCACACGTCTGCTTGAAACCCACATGCAAGCAGGCCTGAAGCTGCACACACGGAGGATACAGATTCGCTGTGCCGAGAGCCTCACCTGCCCAGCTTTACCCTTGCGCCAAACTGTGCAGCTCAAGGCGGTGCGCCTGGTGGCGGAGGGCGAGGGGGAGGAGGTGCGCGGCGGTGCCCTGTTTGCGCAGCTGCAGCACTCCGGCAGCGGCACGCCTGTGGCCTCCTTCCAAGGCGTCAAGATCGGCATCCAGTCCAAGAACACCATCCTGCTGCACAGGTGGGACGGCATCTGGATGCGGGTTTTTTTTGTCCGGGATGTGGTGGTGCTGCATGTTTGCCTGCTGCTCCTCTGTATGTTTTCTTCGATCGGCGTGATTCAACAGGTGTGGCCTCGATGCAGAGCCGTGACTGGGTGCTTCTGCATTTGCGCTGCCGCCCAATCAAGGGTTTATTTGCTGCCTGCATGGATGTGCAGCCCTGTACCCGCCCACCCTCCGTCTCCTCCTGTGCCCTCCCAACCTGCAGCGGCCCCCTGCCGGCGGGTGCCCAGCACACGCTGCCCGAGTTTATGGCCATGTGCCACGAGTTCCCAGCCAGCGACTTTGATGCGCTGCATGGCGGGCTGGACAAGCTGCTGGCCAGCTGTTGCCGCCGCACCACTGTGACCGGGTAGGCTTGTGCTGCAAGCGCCGCAGCTGCGTGCGCGTGGGGCAGGGGCGGCTATGACTGTGGAGTGCACTGCACGGCATGTTGAGCTCTGGTAGATCCGCCCCTGAAGCACTGCGCCCGCTTGCTCCACCTGCCGCAGCGGCAAGGAGCTGCCGGAGGGCACGCTGCTGCGCCACATCAGCATGGGTGACTTTCTGGTGGTGTGGGACCCGCGCTGGGGAGGCGGCCCGGCCAAAAAGTACTACCTGCCACAGCCACCGCCGCAGCTGCGGGGCCGGGGCCGGCTGCCCGGGCCGCCCGGGCTGCCTACCAAGACGGGCAAAGCAGAGTGGGATGTGTCGCAGCTGCAGGCGCACCGGGTGCAGCTTGTGCTGGACCTGACTGAGCGGCGCAGCGGCAAGTGGCTTGGCTGCCTGTGCTTCTCTTGGCTGTGGTTTGTCTGCCTTGCTTGGTGTGGTGGTGTGTGCCGCGCTGGCTGTGTTTTGCAATCAAGACGAATGTGCCGGCATGTGCTGATTGCACCAGGTAAGGTGGGGGCTTGCAATGTGGCTGCCTTGCCGTACATGCTTTGAGGGACGTCACAACTCACAGCACGCCCCTTCGCTCCTCCCCACCACTGCTGTTTCCAGACGGCAAGCCCAACTTCAAGCTGGTGCAGGGCGCCCAGCCGGTGACGCCGCTGCCCCAGCCCCCGCCAGGGCTGCAGTGGAGCGGGCTCCTGGACGGCGCCTCCAGCGGCGGCAGTGGCAGCGGCAGCGGTGCCGCTGAGGGCAGCGAGAGCGGCTGCGGCGGCGTGCACGCGTGGTGCCCTCTGTCTTTCAGAGAAACAACAGAGGCCTGATGCTGGATGTTCCTGTCGCTCCGCCAAGCTGCTGCCCTTGCTCCTGTCCAAACCGTGCTGGATGACCATGGATGTTACCTGCGTGATGTGCGAGCTGCAAAACGCTTGCGTCTGGCGCCAGGCTTAGGGTCGGAACGAATGTGCTGCTGGCTCGTCAGCAGCTGGTGGCAGCTCAGCGTGTCCAATGGTCCAGGCAGAGTGCAGGGGCCGCCAGTGCTGGTGGCTGCGTTGGATCACGCAATTTGGATTGGCTCCTGCCTCTAGCAGCGGGCGGGCGCAGCCGGTGTGGCCTCCCCCACACCCCACTCCAAGCACTTGTCAGACCGGAGTTGCGGTGCCATGCAATGCAGCGGCGGTTGATTTACATGCGGCCTGAGCCGCAGGCATCGGTGCATGCACCGGCCCTGCTAGCACGTCTGTCCCAACTAGCTGTGACAACGTGCGCACACATGCATGAGCAGCACAATCTCAAAAGCGCACGTGCAGGCGCAATGAGCGCCAGGTTGGGTGTGGTCTGCATCAACTGTTCAGCACACTGCCTCAGCTGAGAAGAAGCCTGGGCAGGGCTTGCGCGCCAGCAGCGCAGCTTCCAGTGACACGGTGCGGGCCGCACACTCCGGATACTCCATGTCCGCGCCTGCGCCCTCCATGCTCAGAGCGGCCCACGTGCAGTTCAGCTGGCGCTAGCTGGTGCACGCCTGTTGATCCTCACTTCACCTCCCCCACGTCTGCTCCCTCGCTTTCCATGCCCTCAGCAGAGGCGATCAGCCCGCTTCCACCTGGGGTGCCCTGATGGGTTGGGGGGGGGGGGAGATGCAACCGTTGGGACTCTGCTGGCAGAGGGAAACGGTACCTGCCAAGTTACAGCAGCAGAGGGCAATGCCAATGCATGCCATGCGCAGTGCGCAGTGCACTCCGAGCTGGCCCAAGACGTGCAGCCGGCAACCCGTACCTCCGCCTTGCCCTCATGCGCCCCGGCATGCGTGTCCTCCCGCCGCCCCACGCCCTCGCCTGCGGAGGCAGCTGCGGACGGCAGGCAAGCTGTGCACCTGTGCGACCTTGCACCACCAGGAAGCCAGTGCAGAGCACCGCTGCAACCACACGGCCTGCGCGGGCAACCCTACCCGGCCAGCAGGCAGCTACAGGAGCAGGCTCCAAGTGCATGGTGCGGCTCGCTGGAAGGATTGCTGGCCAACTGGGCACTGAGCACGGCTCACCATGGTAGGGGTGGGGGGAAGTGTGCGAAACGTCCAGCAGCACGCCACCGGTGCCCTCAAAATACTTTTCCTCCTGCGAACATGCGATACGAAGGAAGCTCAACCCATGGCCCATCAGTTGGATGATTATTAGTAAAGAAACTGAAGGGCGGGTCATCGGGAAGATTTTAGCCCGGCCCTCGAGGCACTTCTCCTGCGGCACCTGACTGGGAGAGGAGCAAGCATGGGAGCAGCAACTGGTGCATACTGCAACGACTTCGGGAGCAGCCTACAGCAAGCGGCAGTCGCGCGCTGACTTTGCTAATCACACGCACCCATGGCATCCGCAGCTGGCCAGCACCTGCCATGCCCACAAGCCTTCACCACGTCCGCCTCACCGTCTGCTGCATCAGCGCAGCGCCGGCCTCCCCAGGGTGCTGCGTCTCCCCCGCCCCCGGAGACTCGGTCTTCAGCATGTCGCTTTCCGCAGCAGGGCTAGCCCCTGCTCCGCCAGGCTGGCCCTCAGCAGCCCCGCCGCCGCCGCCGCTGCCGCCGGAGGCAGCGGCGAGGGTCGCTGGCTGACCATGCATCGCGTCCAGGTGCTCATACTTCTCCAGCACGCCAGGGGCGGTCCTGTTGGTGTGGGCAGCGGCAGGCGCAGTGGAGCAGCGAGTGAGCAGGTGGCAGCAGCCACCTGCAAAAAGTGCGCTGGCGAGAGGCCCAACCCGCCCAAGCAGTTTTCATGGCAGGAAATGCACAGCACGTGCACAGACGCTGGGCCCAGCACGGCAGCAAGAAGGAAAGAACGAAGGAGCCTTGGCCGTGGATGGAGGGGGCCTGCACATCAGCACGATCGGCTGCGCATCCCCTCACCTGCCCACATCTCCTGGGTCGCTCTTCATGGGGTCCACATCCACGTTTAGCAGCTCTGCAGAGGTTGGGGCCGGCTGGCTGGCTGGCGGTGGGCAGGCAGGCAGGCAGGCAGGGCCACTTTGCGCCAGTCTGAACCGAACCATGCGACGACAGGCCCCCGGCCCGCACCGGAGACGTAGAACGCTTGCTCAGGCTGTGCAAGCCGCCGGTGCGTACGAGACGGGCTGTCCTGCTGCAAGCCTTCCACAAGGAGAGGGAGACGCACCGTTGGGGTCTCCCTTCTTGCGCCGCCCGCGCTTGGCGCCCCCGCTCGCGGCCGTGGCCTTGGTGCTCTTGGCCTTGCTGCCGCCGGTGGTGCTGCAGCAAGTTGGAGCATTTGCGTGTGAAGCAAGCTTTGTTGGCATGTGGGTGGCACTGTTTGGCACATCTAGGTGGCAGAGCTGAACATGAGCTGCAAAAGGCGAGGAAGTCGCACAGCCATTCGCTGTCCGGCCGCCCAAGTGCGGCGGCGGCGCAGCTTGTCGACGGGCTGCTCCTCCATCACCCCGTCTGCCACCCTGCAAATAACAGTCAGCAGGTGTCAGCTTTGAGTCGGTTGCAAGCAGATCAACAGCATGGTGCAAAGCGCGGCAGACTGTGCATGCAACTGCCTGTGTTCCCACCGCCCCTGCACCTTGATCCCACGGCACCTACCTGCCACCCAAGCCCTAACCCAGCCGCACCGCCGCTCACCGCCCCAGGTCCCCAGGGTCGCTCTGCATCTCACTTGCATCCACGTTGGACAGGTTGTGCAGATCATGCTCGTGCTTCTTGCCGGCGGCCCGGGGAAGCAGCGGTGTACGGGCCGGGTGCCGCGAGCGGCAGGCGGCGGCGTGCCGCCAGCCGCTCGCCGCGATGAGTGCCGCCGTGAGACGAGGCACCTGCAGGGTAGGGCGACCCGTAGACACATAGCGCGCGTGCAACTTGCAAGCGGCAAGAGTAACGCTCCAGCTGCTTCCACCAGCGGCGACGCCACAGCCGCCGCTCAGCCGCGGTAGCTGAACGGCTGCTCTGCTGGCCTCAGCGACACTGCTGAGGAGCGTCCAAGGCAAGCACGAGGCTCCTTCACGCCCAGAGCGCATCCTCGCACTGCGCACAGCCTTCAGTCAGGGGTTGCCCCGCTCACCCTTGCCGCCAGGGTCAGCTGCACCATGGTGCAAGCGTGATCAAGGTGCTGGGGATGGGTGGGGAGCAAGTTGAACCAGGCCGCCGCCCTGCAGGTGAATGGACCATGCGTGGCAGTGTTTGTGATGCTCATAGCCTGCTGGCATGCTGTCCCGGACCTTTCCAATGCATCGACATTACTGCCCAGCAAGCCACAACACAGCCGGCGGTGGCTCAGGTGTCCTTCCCTGCCGCGTCACAGACTTGGCCGCGTGCCGCGACACAGGTGCATGGGCCATGCTGGGCACTGTTTGTGATGCTCACAGCCTGCTGGTATGCCGTCCAGAATCACCCAAACGCGTCGAGAATGCTGCCCAGCAAGCCACAACACAGCCGGCGGTGGCTCACGTGTCCTTCCCTGCCGCGTCTCAGACTTGGCCGCGTGCCGCGACACAGGTGCATGGGCCAGGCGTGGCACTGTTTGTGATGCTGACGGCCTGCTGGCATGCTGTCCAGAATCACCTGAACGCATCGAGAATGCTGCCCAGCAAGCCACAGCACAGCCGGCGGTGGCTCACGTGTCCTTCCCTGCCGCGTCTCGTAAATGTAAATGTAAATGTGGGGGAACGTGCCTCCACTGGCATATCATTCCCCACGTTTAACGTCCGGTACTGGCCCTATCGGACCACCAGACGCCCTGGCGCTGGTACAGCCGAGGCCCAGGGTCCCTTATCCTTCCGGCCCGCTCAACAGGCCTCAGCATGACGCCTTTTTAGCGGATTTTTGCAGATTGTAGGCACAGGTTAGCATGCAATCCTTCGCTTTCTTTCCTGCCTAGCCGACACTTGATCACCCCATGCGGGATCGGCTGAGCGCTGAAGTCAAGCGGGCAGTTTTTGCTCAAACAACACCGGGATCAACACTAGGAATTGAACCCGGGTCTGTTAGAACCCTCGCAAATTCTAACAGACTTGAGCACCAGCGTCTCAGACTTGGCCGCGTGCCGCGACACAGGTGCATGGGCCAGGCGTGGCACTGTTTGTGATGCTCACGGCCTGCTGGCATGCTGTCCAGAATCACCTGAACGCATCGAGAATGCTGCCCAGCAAGCCACAGCACAGCCGGCGGTGGCTCACGTGTCCTTCCCTGCCGCGTCACAGACTTGGCCGCGTGCCGCGACACAGGTGCATGGGCCAGGCGTGGCACTGTTTGTGATGCTCACGGCCTGCTGGCATGCTGTCCAGGATCACCTGAACGCATCGGGAATGCTGCCCAGCAAGCCACAGCACATCCGTTGCTGTTACATGCCATGCTTCACACTGGATGGACTTGCAAACCAAATGAACAGGGTTGGGAGAAGAGTCAAGGCAGCCAGCCAGGCCTGCCTTCCACCCAATGCATGCCGCCTGCCTCCCCCTTGGTGCCCATCTCCCAGGAAGCCGAACATCCCCTGTCGCAGGTGTTCCTGGTCTGCGCCATGCAGGGCAACAACTATGCACGGGTGACACCCACCAGCAACCAACCACCCGCAGCTTCCCGGGTGGGTAGGTGGGCTTTGCAAATCTGGGCTGGGAACGCTGTAGCAAGGCCCGGGTCAGCGTACAGCTGCTGCCGTTACGCTTGGGCCAAGCCCAGCATGGGCAGCACAGCGTTCCATCAGGCAGGTTCTGCCGCCGACGCCAACGTGTGGCAGGAAGGGCTGTCGTCGCTCCCGGCAGTCCCTTCTATCATCAGCCGCCCCAACAAGCACAACTCACGCAGATGACTTGTCAAGTCCACCTGCCGTGGCCTCAGTGAACAGCTGTGCAACCGTGCCCACTGAACTTCTGCTTTGCCCCGCCCAAAGCCACACCGTCAGCAGCACCAGATCAGCCTGTAATCCATTACAGTTGATGCTCGTCTTCTGTGCCGCTCCAGCACAGCCGCTGCAGCTAAGCAATTGAGCAGGAAGAATGTTGAGCAGACAGGAGAAGCAGCGGCGGCGGCAATGGCAGCAAACATACATACTGTGTGCACATCACTCGCCTCTAGCTGCATTGAACTGGCCTGGACTGGAAGAGATCACGTAAGTTCACAGCTGCATCTCAAAACTGCTACGGATAGGTCAAGCTCAACTGGCGCTCAGCCGGAGCTCTGAGGCTGCGTGGCTAGCAGTGCGGCCAGCGGCTGTTCCAGCTTGCCAAAGCGCCGCATGCGGCCGACCGAGCCCCACAGCTTGCCCATGCGTTCCTGCCAGGCGGCGGGGCAGCGGTCTGCCATCTGCCGCCATTGCGTCAGCCAGCCCTCCAGCTGCCCGTCCTTGCCGCTGCACACCGGGTGCCAGTGGTTGCTGGCCTCCGCCAGGCAGAAGCCCGGCACGTACACGCCATGGTTGTGGGGGCCCTGCAGCAGGGGGGAGGCAGGGCTGGTGCCAGCGGTAGGGGGCAGCGCAGGGCTGCTGCGTGCTGGGCATGCCAAGCTTGCGACAGCCTCCCATCCCCACAGCAACAGACGCCGGTTGCAGCCGGCTTCCCAGGTCACCCCCAGTTGAGTTACAGTGCAGCCGCTGCACGGCCTTGCTCACCGGTGCGATCACCACGAGCGAGCCGGGCGGCTGCAGCAGCAGCTCGCAGCTGCCCAGCAGCTCAGGCTCGTTCAGCAGGCACTCCAAGGATGTCTCCTTCAGCAGCAGCTCTTTTGCCCGCTTCTGGCTGCTTGCCCAGCGGTCAATCGCGTGGCGGTTGAAGAAGGCCCACAGCTGGGGAGTGGACAGGGAGGCAGGCACCGTGGTCAGCACTGGCAGATGGGCAGCTGACGGGCTGGGGAGCAGCGGCGCGTGGCAGTGCTGCCGTCCACTGCTGATCAGTGCATTTGCCAGGCGTCCAACACAATGTGGTAGCAGCGTCGGTTGCACGAGGCAGCTGGAGCACGCTGCCTTCCGCCCAGCCCTCACCTCGGCCCAGCCCTCACCTTGAACCCCGCCCAGCACATGTTGACGGAGCCGCCCAGGCAGTCCTCAACATGCACAGGCAGCGAAGCTGCAGCAGTAGGAGCAGCCAGGCAGGCGTGGCTTGCTCAATGAACAACGGGGCGGTGGCACTTGGCACACGGCGCAAGGCAGAGCTGTGGACACCACCAGCTGCATGGCGCATTTGACCCCAACCAACCTCCTGCCAAGCAACTCTTCCGGCCCAATCCCAGCAAACAGCCGTGCGTGCCAGGGCCTTGCAGAAGCGCAGCACGCACCTGCCACCGTGGCAATACCCAAGGCGCAGGTCACTCCCAGGATGAGCGGCAGCTGAGCTCCGGAGGCGGCCGCTGCCGCTGCTGCGCCCAGCAGCTGGTCAGTCAGGGGCCAGGCCGAGCAGTTTTGCCAGGGCCAGGCAGCCGGGCAGAAGCCGGCCTGCGTCTCTAGCGAGTGGCTGCTGCTGCTGACCCGCACGCGGCAGCAGGGGGAGGGCGGGGGCGCCAGGGACGGCTGCCGCTGCTGGCCCAGGGCAGCCGCGGCCGTGGGCCCGTGCAGCTGCACCTGTGAGTCGTAAAAGCCGATGTGGCGCCGCCCCGCCTCCTCCACTGGCGTCACCACGCCCAGCGCCAGCCTGCACAGTGATGAAGTTGAAGGCGAGCCGTGGTCGGGTGTGCTTGTGTGCGCAAATGCAAGGCTGCACAAAGCCACCTGCTTGCCGCACCCCGCACAGCACAGCAGGCAATCCAGCTCTGCACCCTCACCCCCTCTAGCTGCACAGCCACGCAATCCTCACCCATACAGCGCCTTGTCGGCAATGCTGGCCGGGTCCCAGGGCGCCTGCTTGCCCTGGCTGGCTAGCAGGGAGGCATGCCCCTCCATGATGCGCTGCACCAGCCGCTGGTGGGCATGCCCCAGCACCGCGGCTCGCTGCAGGTCTGTGGGCTGGGCAGGCAGCACCTGAAGGCATGGGACAGCGGGAGGGGCGACACGCATTCAGGGCAAGCGCAGCAGGGCAATTGACCAGCACAAACAGCACAAGGTGGCATCAGCGGGAGCAGCAAGCGCTCTGTGCACCCCAACGGCCACACTTGCAGCCAGCCCTGCCCACCTGCTGGCCGTCGTTGCTGCAGACCATGCACCACCCCTCCGCAAGCGGCAGGCCGGCACGCAGCGCACGTGCAGCATGCTCCGTGGGGCTGCCGCAGGCGGGGGACACCAGCACCCAGTCCCGCCCTGCAAGCTGCTCCCATCCCTGCAGCTGTGCCAACACCTCAGCCTGAGTGCGGGCGGCGGTGCGCAGCTCGAAATGCCGCGTAGCTGACCGGCGGCTGGCAAACTGAGTGTATAGCTTCAGCACCTTGCCAGAGAACAAGCTGCCCGGTGGCAGCCGCCTCGTGCACCCGCCGCCTGGCGGCTGCTGCTGCTGCTGCTGCTGCTGCTGCTGCTGAGGGACCGTCAGCAGGCCTGCCTGGATGCAGTCCTGGATCAGGCACACAAAGCTGCTTGCCACCCTACTGCAGGGAGGGAGCGGCTGAGCCTGCAACAACTGCCCTCCTTCCAGCTGTTCAGCCCCCAAGCCCAGGCTGTCAAGCAGCTGCTGCAGAGCTGCAATGTCCAGCTCAGTCTGCGGCTGAGGCAGGCGGAGGGTGAGGGGCTTTCTTGGTAACGTGCGCAAGGAAAGCCGGCGGGCGCAGGCACTTTCAGATGCATGCAGCACCCTAGGCAGCAACGTTGAGAGGCAAATGCTAATGGTGGCCACACCTCACGCCCCTAGCCTGCCCATGCTCAGGCCTGCCCTCCGCACCTGCTGTGTGGCCAGCTGCATCACTCCGTCCATAAGCTCCTCAGCTAAATCTCCCCGCCCCTCAGGCCTGAGCACCTCGTCCAGAGCCTGCCGCACGCCCTCCAGCTCCCCGCACCGCGCCGCTGCTGCTGCCGCTTCTGCACCGCTGCACACGATGTGCTCCTGCTGGGTGGATGGAAGATGGAAGGGGAAAGGCAGGCATCAGCAGCCAGCAGAGTGCGAGGCCGAATGCAAACCAGTGGCGGCTGCAAGCCAGCTGGTGCTCTTGAAACAGGCCGCGGTACCGCAGGCGAGGAACCCAAATGGCAGGCAATCAAAGCCGGAACGGCTGCGCACCTGTTCCGCAGCATGCTCTACGCCCAAACCGGACTCAGCTGCTGGTGATGCTGCCTCTGCCGCTGCCAGCGCCTCTTGGCTGCTGCTGCTTGGCTGCTCCTGCTGTGACGGCTGCTCGCCAGCATGGGGAGCAGCAGCATCCGGGCTGCTGGGCCCCTGGCCTGCAACGGGCTGCGGCGCCGAGGAGGGCAGCGGGGGCGCAGGCTGCATGGACGCCGATGCAGCAAGCGTGGCGCTCAAGCTGTCCAGCAGCCGCAAATGCTGGTGCTGCGGCTGCGGCAGCTGCGGCAGCTGCGTTGGCCATGGCTGCGGCGCTAGTGACAGGCCCAATGTTCGCACCGCCTGCCGCTGCCGCTGCCGCTGCCGCTGCTGCTGCTGCTGCTGCTGCTGCTGCTGCTGCTGCTGCTGCCGCGGAAGCGCACCAACCGGCCGCGCGAGGCCCCACCGTTGCGCGCCCGAGGGTAGCAGCAGGCAAGGCTGCTGCTGCAGCAGCTGTTGATGCGTCACAACACTCTGTGCCGGCACCGCCAACGGCATGTGCGCTGGTGCTAGTGCGGCTGCAGCCTCGCTGTAGGCGGCAAAGGCCTCCAATGCCTGGCTGGATGGCCCCACCGCAACAAGCTGACCATCCGGGTGCTGCATGGAGCCAGGCTGCATCGCAGCAGCAGCAGCAAAGGCCTCCTGGGCCACGCCCGAGGAGGAGCCGACTTGCGCAATTTGCCGCTGAACCTTGCTTGCCAACGCCTTGGCAGGCGGCAGCCGCCGCTTCCCTTTGCCCTTTTGCGGCTGTCCCTGCAGCATTCAAGGCATCACTGCAGTGAGATTGTTACCAGAAGGGCGCTGGCAACAGCAAAAGCGGCTGCGCGGCGGCAGTGGCGGGCGCTCACCGGCCGCGGCCCGCTGCCGTGGCTCCCGCGCAGTGCTTGCGGCTTAGGGGCCAGCTCTGCCCACCGGCCATCGGCATTAGCCGCGGTCTGTCGCTGAGGGCGCAAGGTGGGCAGCACAGCCTGCTCGTGGGGTGGCTGCTCCATAGCAGGCACTTGGCACGTGTGCTCGGGGCGGCGGCCACTGGCGGTGCGGTCGGGGCGGCGCACGCGGTGCCGGATGCCTCAGACCGCTGCCAGGTTGTTGCTCATGGTTCTGCGGAAGTCGGAGGGGCGAAAGGCGAGGTGGCGGAGGAGAACGGGAACTGATCGGCCGCCTGGGGGGCCCGCGGGTCGTTCTGAGAGACTCCACTTGTCGCCGCAGATGTTCAGGTGATTGGCCAGCCGGCGCGGGGTGAACGGAACAGCAGCAGACGTCCAGAACATCTTAGGCAGCCTGACCCTTCATCGCGCAAGCGCTGCCGCAACCAAGACCCTGCACCGACCTTCACACACCTGTGCAAGTGTGTGCGGGCCGTCCCCAGTCGGGTGTGAGGTCGGACGGCGAAGCGAGGCGACCGCCCTCGCGATCCAGGCGTGCTGGCAGGCTCGAGGCGCCAGGGCGCATGTGTCGGATGACTGCGAGTGTAACCCGCGGCCCGAGCAGCCGAGTTCGGGCACCATACCTTGGTTCATGCAGCATCATGCTGCGCGTCACACACAGCGCACGTGCACCCTTTCGCTCTGCAGGCCGCTGCACCATGCGCTGGTGTCCAGCTGTTACATTTCCTCCAGCGGTAGCTTCAGCTGCCGCATATTGCATGTGTGGGTTGCCCATGGCCTTCAAGCGACTTGCTGCAGCTGCCACGCCCCCCGCCATCATCCAAACAACATGTGGTGCTCAGCTGATCCGCACAGCAGCCTCTGCCTCCAAACTGACGCAGTGCATAGGGCTGCGCCAGTTGCTGCTTCGCGACGTGCAGCACACAGCGGCGTCTGGGAGCACTGGAGCCTCCTGCACCGTACACCTAGCATGCGCTCTCCAGCCATCGGGCCATTATTTGTTTACAGACCAGCTGTCTGATTCGATTGACGATGAGCAGATTGCCCAGGCTGCTGCTAGGTTGCACTATACCCGCTACCATGGTGGGTCCGCCATGGTTACGAGGTATCAGGAGCATGTCCTTGGCGCTCCTGTGGCCGAGGACACGTACACCGCCGCCAGCTATGTCGGCACAGTCCCACGGCGCCGCCGCCGCGTTCTCGCGCGGGCACGGACTGGCTGCAGTGACTGGCTGGCTGAGGATACGGGCCGCACCCAGGGCATTGACCGCGCTGAGCGCAGTTGCCCGCACTGCGGTGCAGCGCTGCAGTCGCTGGAGCATGCACTGCTTGAGTGCCCCCTGTACGATGGCCTGAGGTCGGAGTATAGCGACCTGTTTCTGCCCAACATGTCCCTTGCTGAGCTCCTGGGTGGGGAGGACCAGGTACGTGTGTCCAGCTTTGTGGAGCAGTGTCGCGTTATTTCGCTGGAGAGGCTGCTGGAGGAACATTAAGGTGAGCTGACATGGGCGGATGAGTCTGGTAACATGCCAGGTAGGTGGGAAATGCATGCAGCAGTATGCATGTGCGGATGTGCTTGCATAGCGGGGAGTGGACAGATGTGGCGTTGTACTTGCATTATGCCCGCCTAGACCCCCAACCACCCCGCCAGCAGCAAGCAGCGATTGCAGCGGCCGCAACACTGGCAGCAGACGGCGGCGAACGGCGGCGGGCGGCAGCACTTGCGACCACCCCATCTCCACCACCTTGCCATGTCTGCGCTGGGTAGCCTATGCCCCAGGAGGTGCGGTCTGACGGTCGCGGGTGTGGCCGCTCGGTCACGCAGGCGGATGCCTGAGTGGGCTTTCAGCCCTACCCCACCGGCCGTAGCGTCGCATTAAGCCTCCTGTTTGTGAGCGCAGCTTGGCCCTTCCCTCCCTGCTTTGTGCAAGCACACCGCACTGCCGCCCTGTATTTCATTCCCCTCACATTTCCTGCTCCGGTATGCGTCGTTTTATCCACTTATTTCACGTTTATGGCGGTTCCCCGCCCCGCATCCCGGTCCGACAGGGCTGACCACGTGCGGTGATTGTAACACATATATACTGCGTGCCCCCCACACAGCACAGCATGGCAGGCCTGCACTGTACGCTGAGCGACAGTCACTGCGGCGGGCGGATGCCAACGGTGCCACCCAGTTGCTGCGCATGGCCTTCAGCACCAACCCCACTGTTTGTGATGCTCACAGCCTGCTGGTGTGCCGTCCAGAATCCCCTGAACGCGTCGAGAATGCTGCCCAGCAAGCCACAGCACAGCCGGCGGTGGCTCACGTGTCCTTCCCTGCCGCGTCACAGACTTGGCCGCGTGCCGCGACACAGGTGCATGGGCCAGGCGTGGCACTGTTTGTGATGCTCACGGCCTGCTGGCATGCTGTCCAGAATCACCTGAACGCATCGAGAATGCTGCCCAGCAAGCCAAAGCACAGCCGGCGGTGGCTCACGTGTCCTTCCCTGCCGCGTCACAGACTTGGCCGCGTGCCGCGGCACAGGTGCATGGGCCATACTGGGCACTGTTAGTGATGCTCACGGCCTGCTGGCATGCCGTCCAGAATCACCTGAACACGTCGAGAATGCTGCGCAGCAAGCCACATCACAGCCGGCGGTGGCTCACGTGTCCTTCCCTGCCGCGTCACAGACTTGGCCGCGTGCCGCGACACAGGTGCATGGGCCAGGCGTGGCACTGTTTGTGATGCTCACGGCCTGCTGGCATGCTGTCCAGAATCACCTGAACGCATCGAGAATGCTGCCCAGCAAGCCACAGCACAGCCGGCGGTGGCTCACGTGTCCTTCCCTGCCGCGTCACAGACTTGCCAGCGTGCCGCGACACAGGTGCATGGGCCAGGCGTGGCACTGTTTGTGATGCTCACGGCCTGCTGGCATGCCGTCCAGAATCACCTGAACACGTCGAGAATGCTGCGCAGCAAGCCACAGCACAGCCGGCGGTGGCTCACGTGTCCTTCCCTGCCGCGTCTCGTAAATGTAAATGTAAATGTGGGGGAACGTGCCTCCACTGGCATATCATTCCCCACGTTTAACGTCCGGTACTGGCCCTATCGGACCACCAGACGCCCTGGCGCTGGTACAGCCGAGGCCCAGGGTCCCTTATCCTTCCGGCCCGCTCAACAGGCCTCAGCATGACGCCTTTTTAGCGGATTTTTGCAGATTGTAGGCACAGGTTAGCATGCAATCCTTCGCTTTCTTTCCTGCCTAGCCGACACTTGATCACCCCATGCGGGATCGGCTGAGCGCTGAAGTCAAGCGGGCAGTTTTTGCTCAAACAACACCGGGATCAACACTAGGAATTGAACCCGGGTCTGTTAGAACCCTCGCAAATTCTAACAGACTTGAGCACCAGCGTCTCAGACTTGGCCGCGTGCCGCGACACAGGTGCATGGGCCAGGCGTGGCACTGTTTGTGATGCTCACGGCCTGCTGGCATGCTGTCCAGAATCACCTGAACGCATCGAGAATGCTGCCCAGCAAGCCACAGCACAGCCGGCGGTGGCTCACGTGTCCTTCCCTGCCGCGTCACAGACTTGCCAGCGTGCCATAGACACAGGTGCATGGGCCATGCTGGGCACTGTTTGTGATGCTCACGGCCTGCTGGTATGCCGTCCAGAATCATTAAAATGCATCGAGAATGCTGCCCAGCAAGCCACAGCACAGCCGGCGGTGGCTCACGTGTCCTTCCCTGCCGCGTCACAGACTTGCCAGCGTGCCATAGACACAGGTGCATGGGCCATGCTGGGCACTGTTTGTGATGCTCACGGCCTGCTGGTATGCCGTCCAGAATCATTAAAATGCATCGAGAATGCTGCCCAGCAAGCCACAGCACAGCCGGCGGTGGCTCACGTTTCCTTCCCTGCCGCGTCACAGACGTGGCCGCGTGCCGCGACACAGGTGCATGGGCCAGGCGTGGCACTGTTTGTGATGCCCACGGCCTGCTGGCATGCCGTCCAGGATCATTCCAATGCATCGAGAATGCTGCCCAGCAAGCCATAGCACAGCCGGCGGTGGCTCAGGTCTCCTTCCCTGCCGCGGCATGCATGCAGGGATGTGGGATGCCGCACAGGTGCATGGGCCAGGATGTGTGCTTATGTGGCAGCGGCGCTGGCAGGCGGCTCTCCACAAGGGCCTGCCCCGGCCTCGGTGTGCCTCTACAAGTTGGTGGGCGGGCCGGCAGCCCCCGCCACGGCCTCCAGCCCCTTAAACCCGACGTGCCCCGCCTTGAGCAGCCCGCTGGCGCCCCCGCACTCCTCCAGAGCAGGCGAGGGAGTCGAGCCGAGATGATCGCAGCCCAGCCGGGGCGCAGCTCTGGTCAGCAGTGGGCCTGCCGCCGTCCGCCCTTCGATGCCGCCGCTTGTGTGCGGTTGCCCCTCGGCACCCCAGCCCACCGGAAAGGCACTGCCCCTTGCTGTGGTTGGGCAGTGCGCACCCCAAACCAACCCATGCTGTCCACGGTTTTGCACAGCTGTGGGGGTCACCACACACCGGCGCCAGGCTGCTGCGGCTTGCCTGGACAGGTTGCCTGGACAGGCTGCTGCGGCTTGCCTGGAGTCGGCAAGATGGAAAGCACGCCCGCCTTGTCCAACACACCCACCTGCTGTAATCCCTGACTCCACCACCTGCGCAGGAATTTTGTGATGCGGTTGGGCACCACATGGACCCCAGCTGCAACTGCCAGTTGTGCGCTCGCGTCCCGGCTCAGCAGGACCAGCAGGCACAGCAGGAGGGTGATGCAGAGGCGGACGCGCAGGAGGGGCTTGAGCAGCCGCTGTTGCCGCAACAGCAGGACGAGTTTGAGGAGGAGACGCAGCAGGCGCAGCAGGCATTGGGGGAGCAGGGGGCCGAGCAACCAGCCGCAGCTGGCCCGGATGCTGGGCAGGCGCAGGTTGCCGACGGCCAGGAAGAGGCAGCGGGCGTTGCCGGCGGCAACCAGGCGCCTGATGCCAACGTGGGCGGCGCTGCCCAGCACGGTGCGCTGCTTGCCTGAGCTGCTGGCTAGTCCGCTGTTCCCATGCTGGTGCAGCTGCCGCGGTGCCCAGTGCGACACCGCCCGTTGGTGCATGTACTGCTGCCGCTGCTGCTGCCCGCAACGTCGCTTCGCCGAGGCTGGTCAAACCGAACCCCGTCTTTGTCGCACAATGTGGTCTTGCAGAGCCGCAGCCGCAGCAGCCGCTGGGCACGCCTGGCCTGGGCCTGACCCCCCAGCTAATCCAGTCCTGCCACTTTTCGTGGTGGCTGCAGAGCTGGTTAGTGACGCCAAGAAGGCTGGCAGCCAGCACGCCCTCAGCCGGCAGCTGGTGAGCGAGGGAGGCATGGGCGGCCGCGGCAGCAGGCAGCATCAGGGCTTAGATGCACTTCACTGTGGGGTTTGCGTGTGACCGAATGTGGTGTTGTTGTTGCTGTTGTTGTTGCTGTTGTTGCTGTTGCTGCTGCAGCCACCAGTCGTTTGTGGCTGTTATTGCTGCTGCCCCTGTTGTTCGGCAGCCACCAGCGCCTGCTGCCTGCCTTCCTCTCGGCGCTAAGCATCCTGCGCCATCGCCCCGCCTGCAGGGCGCGTACAAGGTGTCTCGTGCACGCGATGCCCTCCGCTCCAACACCATTTCCGCCATTGTGGGCCTGAGGTGGGGATGGGTGGTGGGGTGGTGCAGTGCTGGATTGTTGGGCCTCAAAGCACCTCCCGACAGCAGCTACGGGTTGCTGCAGCAGTTTCGAAATGTGCTGGTGACGTACTAGGTTCACAACGAATGGCCATGGCGATGCATAATGCAGCGTTGCGGCGATGATAATGCAGCGTTGGACTGGCGTTCTGTTTCTGTAACGCCGCCCCTGGCCCTGCCGCAGCAACGTGCGTGATGTGGAGCAGATCCTGAGCCGCGGCAGCGTGGAAGTCAACGGCCGCCGGTACACCGCCCACCCCATGCCCATGCTCGACAAATACAGCTGGGAAGCCGCGGAGCGCAGGTGGGGGACATTGGGCAAATTGACGGGGGTGAGCCGGGGCTGTCGGTGTGATGCTAGCCCAGCGCCTCTGCAGCACTGCAATCGTGGCATGGTTGCCCGGCCCTGTGCACCGCTAGCAGAGGCATGCCGTGTTTTCTGGCTGCCTCCTGCATCCCAGCCAACCGCCACTGTCCCATCCTGTGCACTTGCAGCCCGGCGGCGCGGGCACTGAGTGCCGCCCTGTTCTTTGTTGCGGCAGTGGGGGTGATGCTGGTGCCGCGCGGCATCTTCACAGGCAAGGCAGCCGGGCAAGGGTGCAATGCACGCTGCGCCTGCTTGACAGCCTTGCACCTCGAGTGTGTCGTCAAAGAGAGCCGGCATCCAACCCAGCAGATGACCACCAGCCCGACAGTGGTTTGCCATGCTTCCTGGCCCACCTGGCGCAGGCGTCATGGGCTGGGCTGCGTTCAACATGTGCAGCGGCGGCTCGTTCTGCGACGGCTTCTGGGGGCACCTGCTCGCGGTGCTGCTGGTGGGCGGCGCGGCCAGCCTGCTGGCCTTTGCCGTCATGCAGCTGCTGCTGCCCGGACTGCTGGAGCACGCCGCACACGTGAGCCGGGGAGGCGGGCGGCGGCGGGGGCAGGGCCTGCTCTTTGCAGAACCTGCTCGTTCGGCTGCTGTGCCAGTTGTGCCCGTTACTTTTCGGCAGCACACGCTGCCTGTTGCCAAGCTGCTATTGCACGCGATGGCAAGCCTTGCGTTGCTGTTTGCCGCCCCACCGCCGCTGTCGCTGGATGCCAAGCATCAATACCAGCCCCTGCCGGTGGGGCTGCCAGGCGGTTGGGTGCTGTGGGGCAGCAGTCAGGGCTGGGTCAGGCATCAGGCGGCGGGGGGTTGGGAAGCCCGAATCAGGGCAGTGCGAGCTGTGCAGGTGGGAGGCATGCCGACTTGCGTAAGCCGCCACACACGTGCCCGCCTTCCCCTGCACCCCACCTGCCGCTCCCTGCAGGCCAGTACATCGAGGCATTTTGGGCTGGGCCTGCCGTCTGCCGGCCTGCATTTCATACAGTTTGCCCTGGTGAGGGGTGCCGTCTGGTCTGGGTGGCTGGTGTGGGAGGGCAGCGCAGACCTGGGCGCCGTCTTGCCACACGGCATTCAGTCAATAGATGCCCGCTCTTTGCGAGTCGCAAACAATTGCGGGCGCTCAAGCTGTTGCGTCCCGCCCCTTTTTCACCAGATCGACACCTTTGCGTACCCCTTTCTGGCACTGCTGTTCCTGGGCATCTGGGGCGTCACGCTGGGCGTGCTGTTCAGGGGTGAGGCGCCGGCGGCGGGGCAGCCCCTTGCAGCTGTGTGCAGGCGCCGCTGACGTGCCTCACGGCACGCTGGCAGTTTGGTACAAGCCGCACGCAGCCACATGTGCGGCCGCTGTTCCCCAAAGGTGCCGACTTGAGGCACTCCTCCCTGCCTACCCGCTGCCACTGCAGCCGATGTGCTGGCTGGGCCTCCAGTGTTGGATGTGTCGGCCACCTACGGCGCCATCGGTGCGGCGGGGGACGTGGGTGTGGGTGCGGGGCTGGATAGCGCGCAGCAGCTGCACGCCCGTGTATGACCTTCATTGCCACCGCTGCTTTGCCTTTGAAGCTGAGTGTGCAGCCGGCAGGTGAGCTCCGCATTCTCACCTGCCCCTCTCCCTACCCACCACAACCCCTGCACGCCTGCAGCCAGCGGCTTGGTGTGCCTGGTGTTCACCTTTGGCCCGCTCTCCTACCCGGTGCTGGCGGCAGCCTGCATCGCATCCCTCTGCCTCTTCCGCGCCTACGCCCTGCAGATCACGTGAGGGGCAGCAGGGCCGCCTGGCTGTGCTGCGCCTGCTTGAGCAAGGGTGTGCATGCAGCGGGAAGCACGTGCTGGTTGGGAGCCGCCACAGCGCATTGGGCACTGGGCGTGCCGTGTCGTGGCATCCAAGCGCGGCACACCCCCATGACCCCACTGCTGCTGCAGGCGCTCGCTGCGGGCCCCCTATGAGGACTTTGGCGCCGGCTTCCTGCTGTTTGTGCGTGCCATGGTCTGCATGCTGGCCGCCTCCCTGCTGCTGCTGGCCTGTGCGGTGCGGCCCCTGGGAGGCCCCCTGCCCATGGTCTGGCTGCTGGTGGCGGCATCCGGAGCGATGGCGCTGGCATACAGGCAGGGCTGGTGGGGGCCGAGGGTTGGGGATGTGCATCACGGCAGGGTGTGTGCTGACAGCTTGATATGGCCAGGACTGGCGCCGCTCAGACTGCGAGCGATGCTCGACACGTGCTGTGAGCGCTGCTGTGCCTCTGTTCCGTCGCTGCTGCTGCCCACCCAGCTTGATGCCGCCCACCCTCCCTCCTCTCCCTTTCACCCGCCGCAGACACCATGTGCACCTTGAACAGGGCGATGGAGGTGCGCGCCTGGGGAGGGGTGGGGTTGGCAGCGGGGTGCAGCGGGGGGTGAGGCACGGTGGACAGCGGGGTGCAGCGGGGGGGTGAGGCACGGTGGACAGCGGGGTGCAGCGGGGGGGTGAGGCACGGTGGACAGCAGGCCAGGAGGCCAGGAGCGGGAGGCAGGAGAGGAGGCCAGGAGCGGGAGGCAGG
Organism: Chlorella sp. Dachan; assembly: GCA_006782975.1. Taxonomy (NCBI): domain Eukaryota; kingdom Viridiplantae; phylum Chlorophyta; class Trebouxiophyceae; order Chlorellales; family Chlorellaceae; genus Chlorella; species Chlorella sp. Dachan. The sequence goes on along the minus strand of RRZL01000078.1, from coordinate 275,143 downwards.
AGAGGAGGCCAGGGGCAACGATTGTTGACTGTTCATGTTGCCTGGCTGATCTGCAACTTGCCTCCTCCTGCTGTGCAGCCCTGGCTGGGGCACATCACATTTGGGAGGCCCGCGGGGCTGCGCGGCGGTGGCATGGTGCCGATCGAAGGCGGCGCGTGGATGGTGGGTGCAATGGCACTTTGTTCCTGCTCGATGATAGGTGCCCTTAGCGGCGGTGGGCCGCCCACAGTGGGCACGTATGTGCTGTCGCAGCGGATTCGCGGCAGCGCTAGCACGTGCCGGCATGCTGACTGCGATGTTTGTGCGCATGCGGCCATGCCTGCCCTCCGCGCAGGTGGGTGTATGGGGCATCAATGGGGAGACGCCACCGATGGACGAAGACGGCTTCCAGGAGTGAGCTAGGCAGGGTGGGATTGCGGTGAACCGCACACGGTGAAGGTTACGATGGCACGACTTTCATGATGCGCCTGGCCTGGACCCACACAAAAACGGTGCTCTCTACCCAGCAGCACCACTCGTCCCCCATCCACGGCTACCTTGCACTGCGCTTGCAGGTACCTTGCCTCTCTGCCCGACCTCTCCATCCACCGTGCAATCCAGGGCGCCAAGCCGCTGACGCCCAGTGCGTGTAGCAGGGTTGCAGGCAGGGGCGGCGGCTTGCACCACTGTTGTGTGGAGCTGAGCCGCGTGTGCATACGCCTCTGCTACGCCTGACTGCTATCTAGCATGCGTGTCGCTTCCTGCCTGCTGCCCGCCAACTGGCACGCTTCCCTCGCACCACCTGCATCCACAGGTACGCGGGGGCACGCAACTGCAAGCCATGTTTATCTCCTTCCCGCCTCCCGCCCTGATCTAGCCTGCTTCGTTTGCCTGCCTTTTCAGTCCGCAAGTATGCTGGGGCCTGCAACATCCGGCATGTGTACGACAAGGTCCAGCTGCCCAAGGGTCTGGTGGTGCTGGGCGATGCCTACGTGGCGCTCAACCCGGTGTGCTAACGATGAGCCTGCGCTGCCTGCTGTGCCCGCTGTGGTGTCAAATTTGGGTGTGCCTATGAGCCGCTCGCTAACTTGCCTGCATGCCACAATGAGCTAGACGCTTGCCGACGCTGATGCCGCTGTGCAGGTGTACGCCCAAAGCATCCCTTGTGCGGATGAGCCGGCCGCAAACTTGCATGCTGCAAGCACCTGCAACCCGACTGCAAGGCCGCGTCCCTGTGTGCAGGTCTATGCACAAGGCATGTCCGTCGCGGCGAAGAGTGCAGTAACGCTCGAACATGAGCTGGCTGCAGCGCTGGCTGCCGCTAGCAGCACGGCAGGGGGCAAGGCAGGGGAGAGGAGCAGCCTGGAGGCGCGCCGAGCGGCGGTGCAGGGCATGGGGCCCGCGTTCCAGAAGCGCCTGGCCGGGGGTGAGGACACGTTGATTTGCATGGCACCTGGCATGACGTGCAACTGGGGCCGCATTCCGGAAGCGCCTGGCCGCAGGTGAGTGCGACATGTCCAGTGGCCTGTTGGGACTGGCTGGGCACGATTGCTGCTGCTGGGGTGGGCATGAGGACCAACGGTCGGGGTGAGGATCAACGGCTGCTGGAGAGCCGCGGCGTGCTTCAACGGCATGAAACTGCACAGCCTGATGACTGCGCCTGCCTGCGACCCGCAGAGGTCGAGACGCCGTGGAGCATCGCATCATCTGAAGACATGAGGTGGGCCGGGGAAGCGCCCGCGCTGGTGTCCTGATGCTGAGCGGCAGTGCCGCTTCATAGCCGTCGCCGCCAGGCCGCTGCTACCGCGCCTCCTAATGGCCTGCGGTTTCCAAAGCCCTGCCATGATTGACACGATTCCCCCAACCTTGCAGGTACCCTCTCACAAAAGTGGAGGGCGTGGCCTCCACGCCCCGCCTGCTCAGGCTCTACATCGACTCGCTGTTCCGCGCCTGCCACCGTGACGGAAAGGTACGGTATATGGCAGCCGCGGTTGAGCAGCATGCGTCTCCAGTTACCCATGCCTACTGAGTGGGCCCTACCGGACCAAGGCAGGGGGAGCGTTGTGGGCTCCAGGCCCTGCTTGCGTCTGCCAGCCCCAGCGCCCAAAGCATGCAGGATTAGTGCACTCAGCTGCTGTAGCCTGCCCCTGCTCCTGCGGCGTACGCACACACACGCTGACACTGCCCTGGCTGGCCCTTGCCCCCCTACCTCTGGACTCCAGATGTCTTCGGAAGACTTATCCTATCTTCATCCAAAAACCGCCCTGCAGGTCAAGGACATCTTCTTCTCGGTGGCGCACATGACCCGCCCGCCGCACCACCTGTTCCATCCCTACCTGCTGGCCGCAGTGCGTGGGGCTGGATCCGGGCGGTTGGTGAATGCACTGTTGCTGGGGAGAGATGCGCATGTGCAGTGGCCTGCCCGCTCATGCTGCTGTGGCATTTTTTTGCAGCATTTCTCGCGCTTGAGTGCGTTGCTGCATCCTTCACCCTCTGCAGGCCGCCGGCCAGATGCTGCGTGACTTGAAGCAGCGCTGGTGGCCTGCAGCGGCGGCGCCCGCAGCCACAGACCGTGTGCACGCCAAGGTGGCATAAGCAGCCTCGGCTGTTGCAGGCATGGCGACACGCGCGTGTCGCCCCAGCCATGCACCGGTGCGATTGGAGGTATAGCGGCAATGTCTTATTTCATGCCATGCTTGAGATATGCATGAACCTTGCTTGGATGCCTTGCCCCTTGATTGAATCTGCTGGCCATGCACAACCTGTTTTGATTTTTTACTACTAGCGCACTCATGTATCAACCGCGCAAGGCTATGCCTCAGAGCGGGCATCGATTGGGGCACGCGTCTGCTACACATGGGAGCAGCCACCAGCGCATGCCGCTGCCTCTTCCCTCCCTGGGCTTGCTTGCTGGCTGGTTTTACACCTTTATGAATTGAATCGAACAATACGATGACAGGCCCCTGGGTGGCCCACACGGCCGGACAAAAAACTGCTGCCACAGCCACACCTGCTGCGCCTGCAGCGCCATCTGCACCTCGCCGCGCTGCCGCGCCCCGTCTGCTGCCCTGCCGTCTCTCAGCCTTACTAGCTGCGGCGGCTGCCCTGCCGGCTGGCGCCCTCGCCTGCATGCGCCACTCATCTGCCAGCATGAGGTCGCTCAGCAGGCGGATGGCGTCCTCGGTCAGGCTGCCGCCAGCCAGCATGGGCTCGCCCTCAGCCAGATAGATCTACCCCTCGCTGGCCTCAGGGCTGGAGAGAAAGCTGGGTGCCTTTCCAACACGCACTGAGCGGCTGCAGGTTCGCTGGGCACCACAGGGCATCGCAAGGCAGAGGCGCAGATTGCAACATGCCGCCGGGGCAGCTGCTGCTCCGCCTGCACCCGCAATCTGCTGAAAAGATGTGCCACACTGCGTCGCCCTTAGTAGCGCATTCAGGTCATCGTGGTGGGCAGGCAGGCAGGCAGCGGCCATGGCTGCGGCGGCGAGGCGCAACACGCCGGCAGCGGCGGCGGCACTGTCGCAGCGGGCGGCGAGCTCCATGCAGCTGCGGGCTCAAGCAGCTCAGCCGCACACTGGGGCGCTACGGTGATCCAAGTCGTCAATCAGTGCCGCACAGATGTCAGTGCAGCTGGATGAGAGCACCCGGGCGGCCCTGCTGCGCAGCCTTCAGGGCGACGTGCACTGCTTGACACTCAGCCTGAAGGAGGTAGGAAGCCGAGCAGGCACGCCTGCCAGCACTGCGCTGCAGCCCGCTGCCCCATTCCCTACACAGACACCCAGCAACGTCCTTCCTCTCCACCCCAACACTGTCTGGCGGCCATGCGCAGCATGTGCAGGATGCGCCAAATCAACGAGGCTGCCGCAGCCGCTGCCGCCGTTGCCGCCGCCGCCACCGCCTGCCTAACATGCCGCATGCACCTCCTTCTTGACCTCGTCATTCCCAATACTCTCCCTTGTCGCACAGCTTGCCGCACGGCATGCCGCACAGCAAGTTGTGTGTTGGTGCGGGACCCAGCCTGGGGTTCGCAGCCGAGAGGAGACTCCTGCCACCCAGGCGACTACTGCCCACCTGCTGCTGCTCAACAAGCGGGAGCTGGGCTTGTGTCGGATGACGCCCGCCTGGTAGCAAAGCGGGCATGAGCCTGGTGCTGACGCTGTGCGCATCAGGTGGGCTGTCGATGCAGACCAATTTGAGTGGAAGGGGCTGGTCTCCGTTCACCTGATATGCACTCCATGGCACTCTGTCCAACGCGAGCCCCGTACGACCGCAGGGCAGAGGCGGGAGGCACGACCACAGCCAGAGACGCGCTGCCAACCAGCGGGGGCGCGCCATCACCTCTGCCACTCGCGGCATAGGTTGGGGCCATGTTCCTAGGCCCCAGCTTCAGGCTAGTGCTGGGCAGCGGCAGCAGCGGCGGCAGCGGTAGGAGCAGCAGCGGTGCCGCTGAGGGTGGCCAGAGCGGCTGCGGCGGCGTGCACGCGTGGTGCCCTCTGTCTTTCAGAGAAACAACAGAGGCCTGATGCTGGATGTTTCTGCCGCTCCGCCAAGCGGCTGCCCTATGCTGTCGTAACCGTGCTTGATGACCCTGGATGTTACCTGCAAAGCGTCCTTGCGAAGCGTCTGCGGCTTGCGCCAGGCTTCGGGTCCTGAACGAGTGCACTGCTGGCTCGCTAGCAGCTTGTGGCAGCTCAGCATGCGCAACGGTCCAGGCAGCAGCAGGTCCACCTTCGTTGAGTGCCTGGAGCGCAGGCTGGATGAGGTGAGGGAGGCGAGCAGGCACTGGGGCCCCACCCGCACCGGCCAGCTGATGCACACGGGCGCCCAGCAAGCCCCGGGCTGCTGCCGCCGTCAACCGTCCTCTGCACCTCGGCACCTCGCCGCAGATCGTGAATGGAAGAGAGAAGCCACAGCAGGCAGCCGAGCCGGCGCCCGAGAGCCGCCATTCAGCTGCCGCCGCCGCCGCCCGTCGGGTGCGCCCTCCTCGAACGAGCGGGCTGCCTTGCAACGGCGGCAGTGGGTGCAGCAGGGCAGCTCTCTTTTCAGATCAACTCTATCTATGACACTCTAGCTAACATGAGCCTCACACTCCTTACGACCACAGGGGGCAGACGCGGGTGGCGCGGCAGCAGCCAGACGTGCGCTGCCGCCCAGCGGGGGCGCGGCACCACCCCACCCTCTGGAGGCACAGCTTGGCGCCATGTCGCTGGGTGCGGCCTCGGGCAAGAGCAGCCGGAACCACAGCGTGGCGCGCCAGTTCGTTGAGCCGTTCGACCTCAACAAGCACATGGCGGGTGCAGCAGCAGCAGTAGCAGCAGCACCGCCGGGGGCAGGCGGCGGCTTGGACGCGGAAGCTTCCGCCGCAGCAGCCGACCCCAGCAGGTGCCAGCTGCAGGTCAGCTGGCGGCACCTGCTAGGTGACTCTGAGCCAGTGCTGGTGCTGGAGGGAGTGGCGGAGTGGACGGGCGACCCCAACCAGCTGGGCACAGACGCCGCGGATGCCTCCTCCCCCCTCTGGATTGCCAAGTCCAAGCTGGCCACGCTGGCCACGCTTCATGCAAGTGCTCAGTGGGTGTAGGTGGTGGAGGGGCGCTGCTGCCTTTGCTTTTTTCGCTGGTGTGCAGCGATGGCACGGTGCGGCGCTGGGTGTGCTGCCTCACCGCACCCCTGGCCCAGGCTGAAGAGGCTGGGTGCAGCCCGCCTAATCTGGTCCAAGTGCCTGCCGCGGTGTTACTATAATATGGCGTCCTTGATCACCTTGTGCAGGAGCAGCGGGCGCGGCAGATCAAGGGGCCCAACGCCCCCAGCAAGAAGATGAAGGCCAGCAAGGAGCAGGTGGGCTGGGTGAGGGGGTGTGGCAGCACGCTGATTGCCAGCCTGCTGCCGTGCCTGCCTTGCTGCAGCCAAATTGCCGCTGTTCGGCTGCACCCAACTTGCAGATAGTTCCTGCAGTTGGTGGGCAGGGGCTTTGCCGACTGCTGGCGGGGGCTCTGCAGCGCCTGCCATTGCCGCCCCTCTGCCGGCCCCACTGCTGGCACGTGGCGAGTTGCCCTGCCGACTTACGTTGCCTGCCGCCTGGCGGCGTCCCATCCTTCCCTCACTCGCAGCCTGCTGGTAGCCAAGGCCAACATCCTGTCCACTGTGGTGCGCGCGCTGATGCCGCAGCTCATCGTCACCACCCTGGCGCGCTGCAAGTGGCTGGCGGACGTACTGGAAGCAGCCGTCTGCACGAGCCGTAGCAGGCAGGGGCGGGCACTGCGACGGGCAGTGGAGGAGGCGCAGGCGGAGATTCGGCGGCTGACGCAGCAGTGCGTGGCTGGCGCGGCACAGATGCTGGCCGCCTTCACAAGTGAGCGGGAGGCTTGCATGGCTGGTGTCAGCAACGAAACATGAGGGCAGCGGAGCAACAGCAGCGGTCTGCCGTGTGCAGCGGGCAATGTTTGCAGCGGCTTGAAGCGCGCGACACGCTGTCGCACATTAAAGCCCACTGAAACGCCCAGCAACATTCGCTGACACACCCAACTGCCGCCTTGCCCTGCCTCCTGCAGGCCACGAGCAGCACACCGCTGGCTGGCTGGTGAAGAGCATCAGCAGCGTAGTGGCGGCGGTGACGGCAGCGCAGGGCGATGGCGAGGATGTGGACGCCTGCATCAAGGCGTACGTAGAGCATGCGCCGGTGGGTTGCCGGTGGCACTTTGGGACGGGCCAGCAGTGAGCGGGCCAGCGGGCGGGAAGGTTTATGTTGCTGGCAGCTCTGCTGATCAGTTGCTGCACCTGAGTACAGTGGAGGCCACCACACACAGTGCCACCTGCGCAACCAGCTGCCCCCAACTCAATACACTCCCACGCTCTTGGCACACGTGCTGCTGGGCATCCAACTGTGACCGCATTTGCTGTTTGCTGACACCTCCTGAGCTGCGTGGGTCCCGCCTTGCAGGTGCTGAGCAAGTACTTCCTGGACTGCTGGTTTAATCTGGTGGCTCCGCAGGCGTGCGATCTGGAGCGCAATGGCGTGATCATGACCAACAGCTTCGACAAGCTGCAGCCCATCCTGCGGCAGCAGATCATGCAGGCTGGAGGGTGAGGCACCGGGCAGCTGTGTTGGCAGGAATGGGTGCCTGATGTCAAGCGCGCACATGTTTGGAGGCGCTGCCAATGTGCTAGTGCAGGTGAGCGGCTGCTTTGGGCTGTCGCCCAGGAGTGCATGCGCGCAGCATATCTGCTTGGAGGAGTTTAATGATGACGAGCAAGGCACCCAAGCTGCCGACCGCCAGATCCCATGCAAGCGCCTGCTCATCTGTTGCTGTCGAGTGCAAACGAGGCGTGCTTTGCCCGACCCTTTTCTGATACCCTCAGGCTGCTGGGTACCGAGGCGGAGGCAGCACGGCTGCTGGAGAGCATTGGCAAGCCTGTGGCAGGTGGGCAGGCACTGGGTGATGATGTGCTGCCTGGATGCAGTGACATGCTTTTGGCATCATCCGGCAGCCAAGCAATGGATTGCAGTTCTGCATGCCCGAGGCTAGCTAAGCATGCTGCAGCGTCCCTGCTTGGCGCTTGGACCAGCCAGCGGGCGCGTAGGCCTGCCAGCTTGTGCAACGGCCCCCACACCGTCTCATGCGCGTGGCCCTGCCCTGCAGGCTGGGACGAGCACCACAAGCGCATGAAGGAGGTGCTGCTGACGTTCCAGGACCACTGTGCTCTGCGCATGTTCATGAGGCCGCACGTCGGCGGCCCGCCCATGGACCCCGAGCACCTGGTGCTGTGCTCCCTGGCGCGTGAGTTGGGGGCAAGTCGGGGTATCTGATGGGAGGCAAAGGGCTGGGGAGGTCCGCCGGCTTGCAGCTGCGTGGATTGCGGCTGCAGCGATGTGGCGCATCAGCCAGCTGGATGGGGCGTACTTTGCTGCGGCCGTTGCCGAGCTCAAGGTTGCGCGAGTGCATCGCCTGTCGCGCCCGGGAGGGTGGTGTGCATTCATAGGCGTCCGACAACGGTGGTCTGAGCGCCTCGGTCGCGGCTGCGTTCTGACCTGTTGACTGACCCGCAACTGCACCGCCCCACCCCCTGCTGCCCTGCTGCCCGCGCAGACGCCGAGGAGGCGGGGCCCGAGCAGACCAGCATGCGGCTGCGCACCGGCACTGGTGGGCATGCAGCTGCCAGATGAGGTCTGCGCGCTGGTGGGCCGGCTCAAGCTGTTGGGAGAGGAGAAGGCGGCAGGTGCGCAGGCGGCCGCCTAGCCAGCTGGCATGGCAACATCGGAGCAGCGGCAATGGCAGCAGAGAGCAGCATGGTGGCTCGGTCGCGCGGCAGAAGTTCCTGACGGCAGCCGCAGCTGGGTGGGCGGCTGCCGATCAGGCTGGGATGGCAGCAGCAGGGCAGTGGGATTCTCCAGGAGCGGCAGGCAGTAGCGGCGGAGCGCTGGGGCACAGAATAGCAGCAGTCGATGTTTAGCAGCAGTAGCAGCAGTGCGCGCAACCCTCTGGATCACTTTTCGTGTGTTTTTGTGGCCCGTCTGCGCCAGTGTGGCAGGCAGTTCTTGTCATTGTGTCGGTATGTGAAACGTCGCCTGCTTGCGCAAGCGAGGGCAGGGGTCCAGATGGGAGCAGCAGGTCACAGCGGTCGGAAGCGCTGGCGGCTGGCATCAGCTGACAGCGGGGGGAAGCAGTGTGGCTAAGACATAGGGGGCGCCCCGTGGTGTGAGGCATGCTGCCAAAAATGGTTCCCCCTCCCGCAGCTCCTGGCTGAGCCAGTGGTGCAGCACGCGCTGCGCCTGCCACGCTTGCTTGGCCGCATGTCTACCCGATGCCTGACGCAGCTGCTCGAGTATACCTGGACCAGATGCTGTCACTTTCACTTTCACTTTTCGGGCTTAAAGTCTGCGTGTCCGCAACGAAACTTGCGACCCCCAGGAGGCAGCCTGGGGCTGAGGGAAAAGCAGTGATGGAAAAAAGGGGGGAGGTGCATCGGATATACACAGAGCGGGTGGGCGTCTGTACACAAGTTTAAGGGGCTGTTGGGGAGGCTTCCAGCCAGCAGCGGCGGCAAGCTGCGGCGAACGGCGCGAGTCGCTTGGCAGGTTGCTCAAGGAAGGCATGCAAGGTGGCGGGGCAGTTGAACAGGTCGGGGAAGCGCAGGCGAATGGCATCGTACAGGGGGCAATCAAAAATCATGTGATGTACGGTTTCAATGTCGCCTTGGCAGTGGGGGCAGATACGCTGCTCCCGGGGCAATTGCTGCCACCGCCCAGTTTCCTCCAGTCCCCAGAAGGAGCCGGTGCGCCACTGCGCTAGCGCCCGCCGCCAGCTGCGCTCCCGCACGCTCGACAGGTATGCCGCTGGCACGCTGAGGCTGGCGGCGTCGATGGCGCCGCCCCTGGTGCCCAGCACATAGTGCTGCACCTTGGTGGCGCCGCTGCGCTCGGCAGCAGCCATGAGCTGCTCAAGCTGGCGCTGCTGGCACCCTGCCCTCACAGCCGCCCGGCTGACAGGCTGCGGGTTCGACAGGTCCAGCTGTACCCCAACGGCCGCCAGCGCTGCTGCCAGCTGCTGCGCCCAGGGCTGCCTTGCCGGGCTCCTGCTGCCAGGCTCTGCTGCCAACGCTGTGCTGGCCAGCACCGCCTGCCGCAGCAGGCTGTCGGGTGGAGCTGCCAGTGACCTGTTCCACAGCCGCGCTGCCCGCAGCAGCCAACGCGCCCACAGCGGCCGCTCACCAGTTTCCGCCAGCACCACCGCATTGGGAGTGCCCTGCCGCACGCCCAGCATGTGGCGCAAGAAGCTGAGGTGGGGCCGCTCTGCTGCGCAGCCAGTGTGGCCGTCGCCGCCGGCTGCCCTGGCCGCCAGCTGCGGCCCCCAAACCTCCGCGCCGTAAGACAGCACTGAGTCTACGAGCGAGCTGAACAGCTGCAGCTGCGCCGATGCTGTCTCAATGCCCAGCGCTGCGCACCGGGCGCGGCAGTTGTGCAGGGCTGCACCGGCTGCCTTGGCACGGGCTGCCGCCGCAGCGCCCGCAAGGCAGGTGGCTGAGCTGAATGTGATGCCCAGGTACTTGAAGGCGCTGAGGCACCATGCAGGTGCCGGGCCTTCGCAGCGGCGGCAAGCAGGTGGCAGCGGCGGGAGGTGCCCCAAGCGGGGCTCAGCGGCTGTCAGATGGCTGCGCCAACTATGATCGGACCTGTCAAGCTGCGGAGGGTGGGCCTGGGGCTGCGGGGGGTGGGCCTGGGGCTCGGGGGGCGGAGTCCGAACGCGGAGCGCCCGGAGCTGGGTGCTGAGAGCTGCACGACGGCCAGACAGGTCTCCAGAGGTGATGGGTGTGGCACAGACCATGAATGGCCATGATGCAGCGCTGGCCTGCCGGCCGCCGCTGCGAGCGCCGTCATGGCGTCATGCCGCATGGCCTGCAGGCATTCTCAGCCATGTCTTGCTCATTTGCTCACGGCTGGCCTCGCAGCACACGCAAAGCCAACTGGAACACACCCTGCTGATTTTGGGCCGCCAATGGCTTCCACCCAACGCCCACTGGTGTGTTCAGGCGGTTGCATTGTCCCTCGGTGCATTTCCAACAATGCGGGGTGCCATGCAAGCACTGGCAGCTGTGTTTACTGGCTGAAGGGCAACACGGGTGTGCTTGTTAACATGTTGGGCAAGCGCGTGCCTGCCTGGTGTGCAACCAAACGGTAGGGAGAAGTCAGAGGGCGGTAAGGAACGAGGGGTGGTCAGCAGAGAGCGGGAAGCGAAGCGGGGCGCACGGGCAGCTGGAGGGTGCAGAGCCAGCATTGATCAGAGGCCAGGCGAGGGAGCAGAGCACTGGTGTGGCTGGAAAATCCTGGAGCAGCTGCTGGAGCAATAACCAGCGAATGAAAGGTGCGAGCGTCAAGAAGCGAAGACGAGCGAGCGGCGTCATGCAAGGCAGGCGGTCGTGCCTGCTGCAGGCAGTGCTTCTTCATGAGAACAGGTCTGCGTCAAGCTCATACTGCACGCCCCCTGCAGAGCCGCCACCCTTGCTGCCCCTGCTGTTGCTGCCGCTGGCCTTGCTGCTACTGCTGCCACGCGCGCGCCGCTGCTTGTCGCTGGGCTGCTGCTCCTGCATGGGTAGGATGGAGGGTGGGCGGGGTCAGGCTGGTTGGGTGCAGGATGCAGGCCGCCTGGGCTGCAGTGCCGAGCGGTCGCAACAGCCAGCTGCAGGTGTGTCACACACACAATGAGGCTGCCATCCCTAAAACCCTGGCCTGCCACTGCTGCTGTACTGCCGGATGCCACCCGCCTCCCTCCACCACCCACCATACCCACTCACCGCCGCTGGCGCCTCCTCCTCGCCGTCCGCCACATCGAAGCTGCCCAGGTCGCTGATCAGGTCGGCCAACCGGAACTGGTCCTCATCTGCCGCCGCCGCCGGTGCACCACCGCGCGCCGCTGCTGAGCCGCTGCCGCCGCCTGCCAGCTGTTCCTCCTCCTCCTCCTCTTGGTCGGCAAAGGTGGCGGGGTCAAATGCGTCGCCCAGGTCGCTGAACACCTCGCGAGCCAGCTCCTCAATCGGTTGGCTCATGAAGTCCTGCCAGGCAGGAATGGGGTTGGCAAGCAGAGGGGGGTGAGGAGCCAAGCAGGCAGGGGGGGCAAGGTCAGCTCCTCGGTCGGCAGGAAGGAGGCGGCACCGCCCACGTTGGCATGCCTATCCGCCACACCTCCTCTCCCCGTGTGGCATATGTCCGTCTGCCACACCATTCCTACAGACATACAGACTGTGCTGTGCAGCAGCAAACACACCAGTCGGCAGCACTCGCAGCACACACAGCACACACAGCAGGCTGTGTTGCGCAGCCACGCTGCTCCCGGAGCTCCCCACCACACAGCCAGCTGTGCACAGACCAACTCGTCCCCTCACATTCTGCTCGATGCCGTCGGCCTGCTGCAGCAGCTGCTCCGCATAGTCTTCTGAGCCGGTGTCAACCGCCGCCGCCGTGCCGCCTGCTGCGTCTGCAGGCAAGGGCAGCGTGTGCAGGCAGCGGGTGAGGTGTGGTGCGCAGGCGGCGGGTGGGTGAGGGGCAGTGCGCAAGCCACGGGTGGGTGGGGGCATGACGCAGAGGTTGCGGAGCTCGTGGGCATGGCACGCCCCCATGCGGGCGGCAGTTGCACGCCCAACTCAAATCACTGCACGCTTTGCTGCCTGCCGCAGTCGCCCAGCAGGAACTTTCCCAGTCAACCAGCCGCCACACGTGGGAACCGTGGCAGCAGAGACAGCAGAGGCAGCAGAGGCAGCAGCAGCGCCTCACCCTCCTGGCCGGGCAGCACGCCCAGCAGCATGCTTTCCAGGGTGTCGGGGGCCGCAGCCGAGCCGCCGTCTGTCGCCAGGCCAAAGCTGGCCAGCAGCTGGGGGGTGACAGGCACGTGCGCGCGGCCATCAATCTCCCACAGGTTCACTGCAGGGGCAGGGCCGAAGGATGGAGGGTTGGGAGCGCGCCATACTGCCTGGGAGAAGCGGGCACGTGCGTGCGCCCAGAGCATCCCGCAGGTTTACTGGACGTGCGGGCAGGAAGCAGGCGGGTCAGGGTGAGACGCGAGCCTCAGGCTGTTTGTGGGGGCGTCGGGCGCGATGGGCTGAAACAGCATGGCGAGCATTGCATGCTGCCCATGCGCAGGCACTGGCCTTGCAGGGCATGGCAGGCAGGCGTCGCTGGGAGCCGCACAGGCACGCGCCATTCGGCTTGTCCAACATCGCTCAGCACAGCGACGAATCAAGCGATTCCAGCAGCACCCACCCGCGCGCTGCAGCAGCTCGGTGACGCGGGCCTGGTCAAACGCCAGCTCCCGCTCAATCTGCTCTTCCTCCGCCAGCGCCACATCTGCACTCAGTTTCGAAGGTGTGCGGAAGGGCCGTCGCAGGCAAGGCAATCGTGCACACAAACAGCCAGCTCCCGCTTGATCTGCTCTTCCTCCGCCAGCGCCACATCTGCACTCGATGCCAGGGACGGCTGGCGGCAGCCGGTGATGCAGGACGCTATGTGATCTCCCTTAACAACGCATCCACCTGTTCAAGTGCAACAGGACAACTCACCCTCCTCAAACTCCTCAAATTCTTCCGCCAGCGAAAAGACGGCGCGGCACCAGAGCGGCAGCGCCTCGCCCGACGCCGGGTGCAGCTCCTGCGGTTCAACAGCGCAGATAGGCAGTGCTGGTCAGTCGTGAGCGAAGCTTGCTTGGAACCAGCCGCAGGCGATGGCGCCAGCTCACCCACCATGCTGTGCCCCCTGACAGCTAGGCAGCACCTCCCAGCGGTAAACAGCACTCCCCAGAACATGACACCCCAACCGACCTCCTGCATGTAGCCGAGCGGGTCGTGAACTATGCAGTGAATAAAAACTGCACTTCCCCAAGCAATGCACCTCAAACTCACCTCCTGCATGTAGCCCAGCGGGTTCTCGTCGTACTCAAACTCCTCCATCAGGTCGCCCAGCCGCTGCGCCACCGCGTACCTGCAGGGGTCAGGGTGGGACAGGCAAGAGAGAGGGGCACACATTGGGTGGCAGGCAGGCGGTTGGTGGGGCAGCAGCTCGGCAGCGGGGTGCGGGGGGGTTGCAGGAGGCCTCGCGCCAAGGGAGCCCAACCAGCATAGCGAGCCCAGCAGCCCCACCACCGCAAGGGGTGCACCGTGCGCTCACTTGTTGCGGGCGTGGGTCTTGAAGAAGTGGTGCAGCTCGATGCTCTCGTCCATCACACCCTCTATCTGCCCCTCCCGCAGCGCCTGGCAGCAGTGAGACAGGTGGCATGAGTTGGATTTCCAGATCGCGATACAGCTGTGGAGCCTGAGGTCCAGTTGAGCAGCTTCCACCAGCAGGCAGCAGCGGGCTGGGTGCGGCCCACAATTTGCGGCCCTTTGGTTGTGAGCACACACGAGCTCCCCGCACCTGCACTTCCGCCGCCGCCAGCAGCTCCTCCTCTGTGGCGTGCGCCAGGTTGGCCATGTTGCGCAGCCCGGGGGCGGCGTACCGCTCGCGCTCCTGCCGCCGGAACGAGCTGCCCTCGCCCACCTGCGGCACGAGCTGGGAGGGGCAGCACAACTCGGCGCCAGAAGACCAGCGGCAGCCCTGGCAGGAAGCCATGCCGCTGGAACGAGCTGCCCTGATGAGAGGGTAAGGGGCAGCGCGATGGCGCAGAGCGGTCGGGCAGCACCGGCGGCGGCGGCAGCCAAACCATAATGTACATGCACTCGCAGCATGCACTCACAGCAGCATGCACTCAACAGCATGCACCGCAGTTGCCAGCCCACAACACCTCCCACCATCCAACCTGCCAAATGGCAGACCAAAGAACCAAACAGCAGCCGCCCGTCACCCACCTCGCTGACAAAGTCCTCCGTCCAGTCGTCGCTCTGCAGCGCGAAAAAGTCGCTGCCGCCAAAGAGGCCGTCATCGGCGCCGGCGGCGCCGCCAGCGGGTGCCGCGCCAAAGCCGCCTGCTGGGTCTAGCGCGCCAAAGGCTGCCCCGTAGTCGGCTTGCTCATACTGCGTGCCGCCCGGGGCCTGCCAGTCCCATTCCGCTCCCGAGCCAAAGGTCGCGGAGGAGAAGAACGCTGCACACAATGCGCAGGTGTGGGGGTGGAGGCAAGGGGGGGTGAGAGAGCAGGGGTGCAGTGGATGCAGGCGCAAGGGAGCACATCGGCAGCGCAGAAGAGGAAGCGTGACATTGCGAAGACATGTCCGTGCCAGCCCCGGGGAAGCCCGCTGCTATCTAGCGGCTGCCCAAAGGCAGCCGGGCAGCGGGCCTCCCACAACCGAGGGGGCGGCGGCACGACTGGCGGGGCGCCGGGCGGCGGCACGCCATGACGGCGTGCCGCACGCACCGGCGCCGGCCGTGGCTGTGCCAGGGATGTAACAGTCCTTTCAGCATGGCAGGGCCGGAGGACCTGACTAGCCCTGGCGGGCAGTGTGGGCAGCGCGATGCAGGCGGCAGCGGCAGCACAAGCATCGGGGGCCAGCCAGCGCTGGTACCATTGCGGCGCTTGGCAGCGGTCGGCACGTGCAGGTGTGCACACATCGCGCATCCATTCCCTGCACAACACAGCAACACCGCTGCACAGGGCCACCCAGCAGCAGCAGGCGCGCTCACAGTCGTCCAGCAGGCTTTCGGGCGGGTTGGCGGGGTCGGGCAGCAGCTCGGCCAGGCTGTCCTTTTCCGCCGCCAGCGACTGCGGCAGCTCGTCCGGCAGCACCAGGTCGCCCATCAGCGGCGCCTCGGCGGCCTCATCGCCCGAGCGCTGCGAGCGGCGGCCCCGCGCTGCCACTGCCAGCGCCCCGCCACGCCGCCGCCTGCAGGAGGGAGCGGACCCATGCATCGTTGCTTGCACCTACTGCACTGCTCATCGGTGGGCGCCGGCAGGGCGCAGCGGGCCATGCAGGCCGCTCGGGAACACCGCCCCCACCTTGCGGGCCTCGCTGCCGCTGCCGCTACGGCAGCGTGCTGCACGGCGGCAGCCGCTGCCATGCTGCGGTGCGCCAGGCGCTGGGAGGCTGCGGTGTGGTGCCGCCCTGTGCTACCGCTGACTCAGGCGCGCGTCTGTGTGATTTGGCGTGGTGAAATGCGAGTTAGGCTGTTGTGCAGAGTAAACAATATGCAAAATGCGTGCGCCACGGTCTCCTCCAGCGGCTGGCCCCGCCGCCTGCCGCTGCGCTGAGCCAAGGCTGCAGCCAGCTGGGGTGGCAGGTTGTGCAGCCCCGCCTCTGATTACTCACATCCACTCGTATCGGGTGCGTGTATTACACTGTGAGTAGAGAGGCGTGATCGAGCCCAGGGGGCGCAAGCTCAGGCGCCCCGGCGGCGGGCCAACAGCGGGAGACAAGGGAAGCGCGATCGAGAGGGGAGCGGAAGCAGTTTGGGAGTGCGGAGCTGCGGGTGCCCAGGCGGTGCTATGCAGTTGCACATGCAGCGCCTAGAGGGCAACCTGTGCAGCTGGATCAGTAGGGGTAGATCTTGCGGGGCGGGGTGGCGCCGTCATCCACCAAGCCCCGAGCCACCAGCCGGCCGCCCGACAGGTCCACCCTGCGGGGCAGGGAAGGAGAGGGGTGGGTGGGGCATTGGGCATGGGTTTGTATGCCGCGGGGGCCGACCCAGAGCGGCATTGTGGCCTGCAGCTGCTGCATACGGGCACAGGCAAGGCCGCACAGGTCGCGTGGCTGCCAAGACTGCTGCAAGGGCAGCAGCAGGCAACTAGCACCCAGTGAGCCGCAGGCGGGCCTCACATGGCGGACGCAAACGCCAGCGCCGCAGCCGCCTTGACCGCCGCCGGCAGCGAGCCGACTGCAAGCGAGGGTGCAAGATGCGGGAGCAGTCAGTGCAGGCTAGGACTTGGCCCGTCAGGAGGCCCTGCCAGCCACCAGCAGAGACGGCAGCAGCAGCAGCAGCGGCAGCAGCAGCACACGGCTCGCTCCGCAGGCCCCGGGCCGCTCTGGAGGCTGTCCCACTGCCGCCTCTTCCAGCCGCCTGCAGCAGCAGCAGCAGCAGCAGCAGCAGCAGCAGCAGCAGCAGCAGCAGCAGCAGCAGGAGCAGCGTAGCAGCAAAGCGAGGCTCACTCCGCAGGCCCAGGGCGGCGCCAGACGCAGCGCCCGCCAGCACGCCGTTCTTCCAGTCCTTCTTGCCGCGCGCGCTCTCCACAAAGCACTGCGGCCATTTCGGATCACAAAGGAGAGTGAAGTGAGATAGGCGGGCGAGCAGCAGGCGTCGCTCTTCCAGCCCTACTTGCCGCGTGCGCTCTCCACAAAGCACTGCGGCCATTCGAGTCATGAAGGAGAGTGAAGTGAGGTAGGCAGGGGAGCAGCCGGCGCCGTTCCTCCAGTCCTTCCTGTGCGCGCTCCACAACGCATTGCGTGCGCAACAAAGCGGCAAGCCGCGGCGAGAAACGCACGACCACAGCTGCCGATGGTGCGGGCATGTTCCAAGGGCGGCTTCACGCAACCCTCAATGCAACCACGCAGCAGTCACTCCGCATGCAGGTCCAACTCACGGCCACAGCGGCAGCCGTACCCTTGCAGCAGCAGCCCGCCACTCAACCACCCACAAAACGGTTGGCCACAGCGACTCACGTCCACCGCGGCAAAGGTGCCTCCCACCAGCGCCAGCGTGGTGCCGTACTGCGCCATCTGGCTGCCGGTCCGCACCAGCGCGGGCCATGCCGAGGGCACCTGCGGGTGGGGCCGCGGGCGTGTGAAATGATGCAGCAGTCTGTGAGGAGGCCGCCGGCTGGCCGCCGGCCGTGCCGGTGCACCAGCGTGGCAGCAGTGCTGATGCACGGCAGTCAACGAAGCAATGAAGCACCAAGCGGAGGCCACACAGCGGTGCAGGCATGCCAGCCCACCTTGATGTCACCCCAGTTGGACGCCACGGCGCCGGTCAGCGCGCCTGCATATGTGGTGTAGCAGACCGGGCGTGTGATCGGCAGCAGCAGGGTGCACGCTTGCCGGCGATGCAGTTCCCTGCAAGCGCATGCCGCTCTAAGGCTGCATCCCAACTGCCTCCTGGCAGGGTCCTGCGCTCGCAACAGTTCAGCAACAGTTCAGAGGCAGGCACCGTCACCGCCAAACGTGCGCACCGGCCGCAAAGCCGACGCCGACGCCGGCGCCGATGCGGCTGGGCCAGCTCTGCTCATGCACCTCCACCGGAAGGCTCATCCTGCCACGCTGCCGGCTGCTGCTGCTAAGGGGCTGCTAGTGGCAAAAACCGGGCCTGCAGGCAGGACAAGCGGACAGCCAAAGGATGGGCGGTGGCGGCGGCAGGCGGTGGCCTTGAGGTGTCGTCGGCCGCGCATGGCGAGCGACACAGTACCTTTGGGCGCGGCGGGGTACATAATACAGGGCTCCTCGAGCCGTCAGAGGCAGCAGGGGCGCGGAACGGCTGCAACCCCACCTGCGCAGCGCTCGTCTCGAGCCTGGCGCCGCTTTAATGAGTTGGCCAAGCGACGCACGCCTCCTTCGGCTGCACAGCCGCTGCTTGCAGGCTCGGTCGGGGCGCTCGCGGGACCCTACTGCACGCAGGCGGCTGCACCCGCTTGTGACTGACTCCGCGATAACGGGCTGCGGTCCAGGCGCCGATGGAGCCCGCTCCGCATGGCAGCTGCTGGGCCTGCTGGGCTGGGCGTACTGCGCCCTGGAAGCCTTGGCTGCCCCGATCAGCGGCTGGGGAATGTATTGTCTATCAGCAGCAGTGTTTGCTCATCTCGACAGCCCTCTCCAGGCGTGCTCCCGACCACCCTGCTCCCGTGCGGCCTCCACAGAGCCTGCCGGTGAGCCTGCGACGCTGCAAAGCGCAGCGGATGCCTCGACATGAACAGTGGAGCAGTGCACAGACCGCCCAGGGGCCTCCACGGTCGCAGGCGACACTGCCGCCGCCGCTCGCCTGAAAGCTGCCAGCAGTGCTTCCCACTCTGCATCCCTTCCCTCACCATGCAGGTCGTTGGCTTAGCTGCTGCGCAGCATGCATGCTGACTGTGAGATGAGCCTTATTGCCGCCGCCGATGCGGGCAAGGAGGCAGCAGGCGCCCCATCCCACGAAGCAATGGCGGGGGCTCTGTTCGCTGCATGCTGGGGCAGTGACGCTGCCTGCGTCCAGCTGCTGCTGGCGGCTGGAGCCGACCCCAACTTTAGGCTGGTGCAAGGCGAGGGGCACTGGCGACCCGTCCACTTGGCCACGCAGCTGGGCAGCACAGCATGTGTGGGTGTGCTGCTAGAGCACGCGGCGACGGACGGCTTGGCGCTGGACAGCAACCGCAGACCAGCGCTGCACTGGGCAGGAGACGTGCAGACGGCCCGGCTGCTGCTCAAGGCGGCCCCACAGGCGGCTCTGATGCGCGACAGGGCGGGCAACACGCCGCTGCTGGCAGCCGTTGCAGAGGCGCGGTGTAGCGTGGCAGAGTGTCTGCTGGTCGAGGCACCGCTGCAGCCGGCAGAGGAAAGTGTGGACAGCCTGAAATGGAAGCTCTCTGAGCTGGATCTTTTGACGGGCAACCCAGAGCACCTCCAGCAGCGCCGCGCCATGCTGCGTGTGGTGCCCCTGCTGGTGGCACGGCTGGAGCCCACTTTCGATACGTTCTACTGGTGGCTGAACCGTAGACTGCTGACCCACCCCCACCTGGCGGTCTGGCTGCCCGCCATGCTGCAGCACTCGGAGGCAGCAGCGCGCAGGCTGGTGCATTACCTGCCGCTGGCTGACCGCAGCCGCCTGCGCACCCTTGCGCTGTGCCTGGGGCGCATTGAGCGCGGCCTGTCCAAGCAATTGCCCACCCCCATCATGCACCGCCTGCTGGCAGATGCTGCGGTGCAGCATGCCAAGGAGCAGCCGGGCATTGGCCCCCCCGGATCGTGGGCGTCTGCCCCAGACGATGTGCCACTCTGGCTCCATGCTGTGCCCTTTGTGCTGCGTCTCATTTTCATGCTGTGCAGCTATTACATCCTGCGCAACGTGTTCTCGCTGTTCAACCGGAACACCGGCAGCTGAGCCGCGCTCTGAACTGATTAGCCTGCTCTCCTGCGCACATTGGCCTGCTCACCTGCGCAGCCCGCTCTCCACTCAAAGCCACTAGATTGCACTGTGGTTCGGTCTTTGCACATGCCAGCCGTGATCGCCACGCCTGTTTTCCTGCCCCGTTCAAATGCACGCTGCTGCTGCCCCCTTCATGCTCCCCATGCTCGCCCCATGATTCACACCGCCTGTGACCGCACACACGTGGCCACGAGGCACAACACGTCTGTGTCCGTATCGCCCCATCAGGCATGCAGCGCTCGACGACAGACAATGTGGGCGGACGGAGCGGCCGCCAGGGCCAGGCCGGAGGGCGAGGGAATGGCAACGGCGGCGGCGGCAGCTGCTGCAGCATGCTGCTGGGCCAGCTGGGCTAGGGTGGCTTGCCGAGGCCTAGTTTGCCTGAACCGTAACTGTGCAGTCCACGCGCACTGCAGTTGTTCTCTGTGCTCCTTGGCGCGCTTCACGATAGTTTAGCGCCACCTCGACCGCGTGCGTGCCTGCCGGTGAGGCCTCGCTCCTTCTGGACGCTAGGAGGACCGCAGAGGCTTACCACCGCTGCAGCGCATCAAGTCTGGTTGCCGCCGCCGCAGTCGCGGCCACCGCTCGCCGCACTGCCAACATAAAACCCACCAATCGCAGCGCTTTCCCCTCTTCTGCTGGACGCTGGGCACTGACAGCAGTTTATGCATTTGAAATTTTGTTGATCACACTTACACTGCCTCAATCTATGCAGGTTTGTCTGGCCACACGCAATCTGCTCGCATGGCGTGGGGCAGTACCTGGACAATGTGTGGCAGCAGCCGGTTGCCGCTGCCATGAGCGGCGATGCAGCAGGCGTGGCAGCTGCCTTGGAGGCCAGGAACTGGGGAAATGGCAGCTGGGAAAGTGTACCCCTGCTTGGGGCTGCACTATCCCATGCATGCCTCAACCGCCATGCTGGCCGTGCACAGCTCCTGATGGCGCGGGCGCACCGTGCAACATCAAGGTTGGCAACACCCACCTCATCCACATGGCGGCACAGTGCAGCAATGGTCCGTGCGTAGCGGCTCTGCTGGCAGGCGGAGCAAGCGCGCTGGCGCTCGACAGCAGCAATGGCACCGCGCTGCACTGCGCAGCTGATGCGGGGATTGCCCGCCTGCTGCTGGAGGCGGCTCCCCAGGCAGCCCTCGCGCAACAGCAGGGGGCGCACCCCGCTAGCGGCAGCCATTGCAGAGGGGCGGATGGGAGCAGCACAGCTCCTGCTGGCGGAGGCGCCGCTGCAGCCGGCAGAGGAAATCATTCAAGTGCTAAACGCAGCCATCAGCAGGGTTTGTGGCTGGCCGTATCCAGACAGCTGCGAGGTTGAGCGCAGGCTGCTGCTGGCATCCATCCTTGTAGCACGGACGGGCGCCGATTTGGAGGCTTTTGGTGGTTTGGGCGCCACCGCAGCCTGATGGTCAGCCCTCAGCTGGCTGTGTGGCTGCCTGCCACGCTGCACCACTCGGACGCAGCTGCCGCCCGGCTGGTGGCCTTCCTGCCGCCGCCCCACCGCCATCGCTTGCGCACCGTTGCGCTTTGCCTGGTGCGTGTTGAACGCGGCCTGTCGGCACCGCTGCCCACCCCCATTGGGCACCGCCTGCTAGGGCAGGTTGAGAAGCAGCAAGCCAGCCTGCACAGCCTGCAGCCGCGTGGCAACGAAGACCAACTCATTCTGCTTCTATGGGGCAGTGTGGCGCTGATCCTGGGCTGCTGGCTGTTGCTTCTGCTGGGCTTCCAACGCCTGAAGCGCATGCTGTGGCGGCGCAACCCGCAGTGAAAATGGTCAGCACTAGTGCACAGCAACTGTGCTCGCCGGCGTGTGTGCACCGCTTCTCCTCAGCCTCTCGCGTCGCAGTTCCTGCCAACCTGTCTGTTGATGTTGCGGATTGTAGCCGTTCACCTGCTCATCATCCCCCGTCACTCTAGAGTGCGCCCCTCACAACCGTCCCGAGTTCCGTTTGGTTTGACACGCAACCCTTCCGGGACTTTTCAACTGCAACCTAGTGCTTGAAAGCAGCCGCTGTGTATGCAAAGCATGTGCGAGGCTGGTGGCAGTCAAAGGGAATGCAGGGGCTTGGATGGCCACAGCAAAGCGGCACATCGGCCGAGGGCTCTGCCGACCAAGCGAGTGTGCAGTGCTGCCACACCACGTCCTGTGTTCATTCATTGCGTAGGGCCCTGCCTACTAGGCAACTAGAAGTTGCCTTGGGCTGCGCTACACCCTGGCTTCCGCCACCGCCGCGCCCGCTGCTGAAGCAATGGCTGCTGCCGCATCTACAGCGTTTGGCAGGCGGTGGTACCGCCCACCCGCTGCGGTGGCAATCTCCTTGGCAAAGCCGCGGCTGATGTAGCGAGACTCTGGTGAAGGGCAGGGGGGTGGGGGGAGAAGGGCAAGTATGAAGGCAGCTGCGGCAGCAGGTGAGCTGGGTGGGAAAAGGGTGGTGCCATGGCAGCTGCAACCCTTGCGGGCTGCATGCCTTCCAGGGGCCAGCCAGACATCCCTTCACCTGTGTCGATCACCAGCAGCTTCAGGCCAGAGGCCCCCAGCCGCTTGGCCATGCCCAGCACCTCTTCGTTCAGCACCTCCTGCAATCAAGGACTTGACAGTTGTCAATGTTGCATTGCCAATGCAGCCCATGCGCGACGAGTTGCACCGCCGCCGCCGCCGCCGCCGCGCCTGACCCAACCGCAGTGCACCACCGGCCTGCTGCCTGCGCCTGAATCAGCCGCCTCCCTACCAGCCTGCAATGCCACACCTGCTCCGGAGTGGTGGCATCAGGGCCGTAGCACCCCGGCTCCTTGTTGCTGCAGGCCAAGCTCACGTTGGCGCGGCCGTCTGGGCACGGTGGGGGTGCGGCGGGGCAGCATGCTGGTCAGTCATCCAGCAGCTCGGGTGGGGGTAGCAGGCACACGGCCAAGCAAGGCTGCGTGGGGCGGGCAAGTATCCATCTGCATAGCGCCTTATCACCTGTGATCAGCACTACCAGGCAGCGCCCCACCTCGCCCTTCTGCTGTGCGTTAATGCCCATGCGGCACGCCAGCGACAGCGCTGCGGGCAGCGGGGCAGGCAAGCACTCGTGTGGTTCAGCAATCGGTTGCACACAGCCAGCTGGCAAGCCTGCAGGCCGCCGCAGCAGCCACACAATGGCGGCGGTAGTGCTGGCACAGGAACGGCACTTGCAGGTGGCAGGAGCAGCCAGTGCACGCTGCCAAACCACAGACAACGAGCGCGGAGCAATTCCTCACCGTGGGCCAGGGGCGTGCCGCCGCCGCAAGGCAGCACCTCCAGCCGCCGCTTGGCCAAGGCAATGGCACGGGAGGGCGGCACCAGTACCTGCACCCATGCAAACAAGGAGTGTCAAGTCACATGAGACGCCAGATGCATAGAGCTCATTGTGATCGCGCAGCTCTACCAAGCAATCAGGCAGGGAATGACATGCGATTGCAGCGCCAGCACCTGCGTTGGGCAGTTCGGGTTGGCGCAGTGGCGGTGCAGCACTCGAGCCAACTTCCGGCAACAACGGCACCGAGTTGCAGCAATAGCAGGCAGGTGCGGCAGCACAGAGTTGCAACTCGCCTCTGCCTGCTCGCCGTGAAAGGGCAGCACCGCCACGTAGTCACGGCTCACGTAGCTCTGGCCCAGCAGGCGCAGCGCGGCGCCCTGCAGGCATGCTTACGATTGCACGAGTGTAAGCCAGGCGCGGCAGGGCAGACGGGGGCATGCCGCGGCCAGTGTGTTTCCAGTTGGTGGTTAAGACGCAGCGGCCCCACGCATAGCAGGGTAGAATGCTGTGAGGCCATCAAGGGAGGTACCCAGGGGTTCTTTGCCGCTGGAACCAGTAAGGCGGGAAGGGCACCGTGCACGTGGGCAAGCGGCCTCCGTTTCTATTGCCCTACCCACCTTGGCTGCCGCCATGCGGTTCAGCGCCATGGATCCAGACGCATCCACCACAAACAGCACCAGGCAGCGCGACTTGCGGGCCAGGCGCTTGGCGCTGCATGGGTTGGAAGCAGCAGGCGAGGGAGCAACCGCTGAAGCAGCTTCGCTGCGGCAGCAACCGCGTAGCAGCGACAACTGCTCCACCAGTGCAGCAGCAGCAGCATGGAAGGTGACAGCGGCATGCCTGTGAACACCTCTCAAACAGCACACGACTCTGTCTCTCCAGCTTACTGCAGGCCACCACGATGAACTCCTGGCCCAAAACAAACCGGTCAATGACTCTATCTCTCCAGCTCACCGCAGGTCGTCCTGGTCGATGTAAATCTTGCGGGCAGCCTTGCCGGAAGCAGCCGCCCGCCGCCGCCGCGCGCGCTGGTATGGCGCCGCCGCGCGCAGCGTGGCGTCAACTGCCAACCTCCGCACCTTGCCTGCAAGGAGCGAGCTAGACGTGGGAACAGCTGCGGCCGCATATGCCGACGAGGGGCCAGCCTCCACAGCCCGGTGCCCCATGCTGGTTAACCACTGCAGCAATCTTTTGCAGCAATGTGTTGGCACACCCACCCACCACCCAATCTTTGAAATGCTTTGGCCGCCCACCCCCCCCCCCCCCCTTGGGTATCATGGGCTTCACGTAGTGTCCGCGGTCCTGGCTGAACACCACATTCCTGCTGCGTCCGCTGCGCCCCTGCAGCCGCTTCTGCTGCAGCGCGAAGAACAGCACTGCGGGACGAAGGGGTGTGGGGACTTTGGTGGGAAGTTGACAGGCAAGGAGGTGTAGTGTAGGGCGGTGCGCAGGCAGACACCCAAGGTCTGTTGTGCAGGGCACTACAGCCAAGGGGCGGCGCAGCCTGAGCATGGCTTGCCACTATTCCTGCACACCTCCTGGGTCAAGCGCCACATCTTGCGCCCCCACCATGAACTCCGCCGGCGCCTCAATCTGCGGCGGAAGCAAGGCAGCAACAGCCAGGCATGGCACATGCCAGGGAAGACGTTTCAGCAGCGGCTGTGAGCGCTGCTTGGAGCATCACGTGTGGCGGCCGACAGCAAGCCAGGCAGCCAGCGCCCCGGCGTGCTGCACCAGATAAAGCCCCTCACTTCAGCCAGCCCACCTGCTGCTCGTCGGGGGGCTGCTGCTGCTGCTGGTCCCGCTCATCCTGGTCCTGCTGGGGTGGGGGAGCGATGACTGAGCCCTTGGTTGCAGTGCAAGTTGCGGGCCAGGTGCAACGGCAGCGAGAGGGTCTGCGCTGCGCGCATTGCCTGCCACACGCGGTGTATAAGCACACCCAGAACCGCTGGCAACTCTAGGAGGACCTCACCGCGTCGTCTTCCTCGTCCTGGTGCTCCTTGGAGCATTGTGGTGGCGGCGGCGGCGGCCGCTGCTGCTGCACCACTTGAGGCTCAGACAGGGTGGCGCGCGGCAGGATGGCCAGCTGCACTGCTGTCTGCAGATCGGCAGCTTCCACTCGGTCGCTGCCCCTGCAGTGCGGCAGGGAAATGCAACAGCACGGAAAATGCAACCCCGAACACTCTGAAGGAAGGAAAACTATGGACAGGAGGCCTCACCTGCAGAACAGGCAGCTGGCGTCTGGTTCACCTCACCTCACCAAGCCTCACCTCACCTCACCAAGCCTCACCTGCAGAACAGGCAGCTGGCGTCTGGTTCACCTCACCTCACCAAGCCTCACCTCACCTCACCCCACCTCACCTCACCTCACCCCACCTCACCTGAGCGCTGCGGCGGCGCGGGCCACCCGGGCCGCAAACACCTCGGCGCGCTGCCCCTGGCAGCCCAGCCGTGCGGCTTGCTCTACGAGGAACCGCACATGCTTGTCTGCAAGTTGATAGGGATGTGGCAGGATTTGCTCACAAGCCTGTGTCCAACCAGCAGCCCAGCCGTGTGGCTTGCTATGGCAACGGGCTCAACTGAGAGCCGCACATGCTTACCTGCAAGGGAGAAGTCTTTGCAGCAACCTCATGCCCTGTTGCTGCATCACACGGTGTTGCAACACTGCGCCAGCTGGGCTGCCACACGCTGCTGCACTGTGCAGCAGCTGCTGCATACGTGGTGCCATCTGGTTGCCTCACGGCTTGCACCCACCTGCGATGCGCCAGCTTGAGGCAGCCGTCCCCTCGATCCACGCCCAAGGGCGTGCGTTTGCCCTTTTCCGTTTGCACCCACCTGCGATGTGCACGTCACGCAGCGTCTCCCGGGCAGCCAGCACCGCCAGCTTCAGCTGCTCCGTGCCCCAATCCGTCTCAGCCAGAACCGCGGGGCGCGAGTCCTGTGCCAGGGAGCGGCAAAGACGAGCATCAGCAGACAAAGCTGTGCAGCACAAGGTGGCAGTGGCACGGAAGCAAAGAGCTGGTGCTGCACCATTGGCGCACGATCCACAGCCGGTCACACATGACAACCAGCCAACTGGTTGCAGCCAACCTGGAAGCGTTCGGCGGCCAGCACCGCCTGCACCCGAGCCTCAACGCCGTACTCAATGTCCGCACTGCAACATGAGTGCGGACCACGTAGTGAGAGCAGGGATGAACGGACACGGCACGCTGGCAAGCCGGCATGTCCTCAAGCAGCCGCTAGTGCTTGATGGACACAGCAGCAGCCCTCCCACCTCAAGCCAATGGCGAACCGGTCCAGCACTCCTTCCCGCAGCTCCCCTTCCTGGGGGTTGTATGTCGCAATCAGCAGCGGCGTGCAGCTGCGCCACATGGCGGGGATTGAGGGTCCTGGTTGTGCAGCCAGTAGCGCACAGCAGCGGGTGCACAGCAACTTACATGCAAGGACAGGCAGTCAGATGCAGCAGCTGGCACGCAGTAGCATCCGACGCCTAGACGCGCAGATGCGCAGTTGATGAGCAGTGGCTCACGGGTGGGAGATGGAGATGCCTTCTCGCTCCACCGTGTTGCGCCCCGCCGCCACGGCAGACAGCAGCAGCGCGCAGACGCCTTCGTCTGCAGGCAGCGCACAGCGAGCGCGCTCAGCATGACAGCATTCCAGTAAGCTGCTGCCTACTTCGTTGCAGTTTGCAAAAGCAGCCGCGCTGCAAGACAAGTGTGGTGCACACGGCATCCGGGGTCACCCAGCAAACAGCATCCGGGCTGACCCAGCAAACGGCATCCGGGCTCACCCAGCAAGTTGATGTCGTCAACATACAGCACGCCGCGGTGGCACTGCGCCAGCAGGCCCGGCTGGAACACCGGGCGCCCCTCCTGCACAAAACAAAAAGCACAATACGGGCGTTACCTGATGCTGAGCGCGCAGTGGCAGACGAGCGGGCATGCTGGCCCCTCTTGAGACGTGTGGCAAACCTTCCCAGGCCTGCACTGGGCCTGCAGGCAGAGCGCCATAGCAGCAGCGGCATCACCAGTGACCCACCCGCATGGAAGCTTCCACGTCCACCGTCCCAAGCAGCCGGTCTTCTGTGACTCCTAGAGGCACTGTCACAAAGGGGGCGGGCCGCACTGCCCGGGCCGGCGGCGCGCCAGCCAGCCGCTCCGCCAAGCCATCCTGCACGGGTGCAGATGCATGAGAGGCCCCGAGGGTGACAGCTGCCATGCGCCGTAACGGGTCGACTAGCAGAGCATGTGTAGTGCCCGGGGCACTGCTGCACTGCATTGGCAATGCATGCCTTGTACCTGCTGCATCCGGCCACCCACCTCCCAGTCTTCTGGCCGATCGGGGTCGGCGTTGCACCAAGAGGCAGCCGCCACCTCGATCGGCGGCAGCAGCTCCATCAGGCTGCGGGCCAGCACTGCGAGTGGGTTGACAGCAAACATGCAGCCCGTCACAGCAACCAGAGCCAGCAGAATGCGCAGTCCGGTGCAACTTAAAAGAGGGTGCCACTTGCGTAACGGCATCGCGCTGAGCAGCCTGCTGAGCAGCCGCACCTGACTTTGCCACGCCGTGGCCCCCTGCTATCACGATGCCGCCGATGCCTGCAAGCAAATCGGATGGCAGCAGGCGCCTTGATGGAGCCACACGCGCACAAGGCTTTGCTCCCGCAGGCACAGCAAATCAAACTGGGTGCCCATTCACCACAATCACCGCTTCCACATCGCGTGCACAGCCACATCATCACTGCACTCCTATGTCCACCTCCCCCAGCAGCGCCGCGTGCTTGATGAGCTCTCGCTGCCCCCACCGGCACACCGTCTTCTTTAGCCCAGGAACACCAAACCGACTCGCCTGTGTCCACTGCCCCCAGCAGCAGGGCATGTTTGATGTGCTCCAGCCGCACCACGGCCAGCATGGGAAAGCACCGGGGGCCGCTGCAGAGCGGCAGGACAGGGCGGGAGGGCGGGTGAGAAGCACGCAGTGGATGGTGCACACTGGTAAACCCTGACGCTGCGCTAGGTCCACTTCTCATTGACGACCCTCTACACAGCTCGCAGCCCACCTGTACTCCCAGCTCGCCTCCAGGCTGCTTGGCATGGTGCCACCGCTGGCCTCGTCCCTGCTGGCCCAGCTGCCACTGCCGCCTCCCATTATGTCATGGCTGCCCAGCGTGCTGGCCATGCTGCCGCTCAGCAAGCTGCCAATGTCAATGCTGGGCCGGCTCGTCTCAGCAATCGGCATGCAGCAAGCCGAGGGCGACGGCGGCCGGGCGCCCGGCGCCGGGTCGCTGCTGTTGTCTCCAGCTGCTGGTACTGCTGCTGTTGCTGGTTGCTCAGGCGGTGGGTCGGCATCTGCATGAGCTGCTTGCGTCTGCCGCGGCTGCTGCTGCTGCGACTGGGCAGCCTCTGCTGGTACTGTTGGCGGTGCTGCGAGCAGGGGTGTTTCAGAGCAGCGGGTGGCACATATGAAGACCAGCGTGAACTCAAGCCAGACCCCATGCACACTTTCGACTGTCGACACACGGGGGCCTGTCATCGTATTGTTCGATTCAGACAGGTGTAGAGCCAGCCAGCCAGCCAGCCAGCCAGTTTTGCTGTGCTGCACTCAGAGCAGCTCCGCCCGTCTGCCTGCTTCACCTTGCACCCGTGCGGCGGCAGCAGCGGCAGCTCGGCGCCGGCGCAGCGCCGGCTGGGCAGGGGGCCAGGCGGGCCCGTGATCGTCCTCCCGCGCACCTCGCGCGCCACCCCCTATCCAGCCCAGTGCTGCTGAGGCCCGCACGGTGGCGCGGGGCTTGGGGTGGCGAACCCCAGAGGTGACGGGGCTCGCCTGCAGCCCCCAGCTGGCTGTCAGTCCTGTCATCGAATCACGCATCGTACAGATCGCTAACAGGAACAATAAGCCGCCCTATCGGGGGCGGCACCCTGTGAGATCACCCCTTACTGGCATGGCTGCGGTTCTGATGTGCCTTCTGGCTCTTAGTAGCTGTTCACAAGCTGTGTGAAGCGGGATCGAATGTGGACCACGTAGCTGCAAGCAGCTAGAACGAGGCCCACCGCCGGCGAAACCCTAGCCCGCCCGCCGCCTTGCGCTGGCGTAGCAGAACATCTTTTAAGGCGCAGGCTGGAACGATCGCTTGTCAGATGGAATTGGCATGCAACAGCCACAGCATACAGGCGGACCGGCAATCATTGCTGCGCCGCCGCTGCCGCCTGCTTCTGCTCGGCCGCTGCCGCCTTTGCTGCCGCCTTGGCCGCCGCCGCGGTCTGCTGCTGCTGCCTGGCCGCCGCCGCCGCCTCTGCCGCCTGCATCCCGCGCTCGCCATGGCCCATGGTCCGGGCCGCCGCCGCTGCTGCCGCTGGATCGGGCTCCTCATGCTGCAGCAGGCTCATAGAGATGGGCACGCCTCCAGGGCCCATGCCAATCAGGGCGTTCATGATCAGGACATCCCACTCGCCGCCGCCAACCAGATTGTACAGCAGTGTGGAGCGCAGGCCGCCGCGGCGTGCCAGCTGCGAGGGGGAGGGTGCACAGCGGTGGGGGAGGGGAGCGTGAGGTGGAGCTGCGCCGGCAAAGACAAACCCCGACACTGGAGCGCAAACAGCGGCAGCCAGGCAGGATCAACACACATCATGATGAACTGCACGTAGGTCACAAGGCAGGCTCACCCACGTTGGGACACAGACACACAGGTCCGATCCAACACACGGCACAGGACCACCAGCCGCCGCTCACCCGTACGGTTACATCCGACGACCGCTGGCTGCCCCGCAGCTGCATCGTGACTGTGGCGATGTGGCCATCGTGGCTGATGGCCACGCTGGAGTTGTACCAGGGTCCCGCCTGGATGGGGGCACCCACCGCGGCCGCAAAGCGAGGGTTGGATGTCGCCTGCGTCATCACCAGACTGCGGTGCAGCGGGAGAGGGGAGGAGCGGGTTCATGGCAGGGCTTGGGCATGACGACGCATCTGTTTGGCTGCAGCTGCGGGTGCCTGTATTGCAGCGACCACCAAGTCACAGCGGGCTGGACGGCACAGCGACTATTCACAGAGCAGTCGAGGACGGCGCTTGCCTTTGTGACCGCCAGAGCATAGCCGAGTCGGCGGCGGCGTCGTGGGCGGTGTAGGCCAGGGCGGCCAGCAGCGCCGCGCCTCCCGCCTTGCGCAACATTGCAGCGGCTGCTGCGGCTGTCTGAGAGGGCGTTAAGGAGCGCAGGGAGGCTGTGCAGCGAGCACAAAGGGCGAACGCTCGGCGGCGTTGGAGTAGCCTGGGCACGTGCTGAAATTGTAGCAATTGTCGTTGTGGTTGCTGTAATGTGCACGCTGGTGCAAACGCTTCAGGGTCGGCGCTGCATGGGCCGCCGCTGCCACGATGGCGCCGCCGTTCTAGCTCGAGCTGCTGGGGCATTCTGGCAGCGCCTGCGAGCATCGACCTTGCTTCTGCAGCAACGCCGATCTTTCTCGAGTCACTCAAACCTCCGTAGCGCGCTGCAGGCGGTGGCCAGCAACCCCGCTCGCCTCCTGTGGCCAGCCGGAGCCTCTAGCTCGCTCCAGGCAATACAGAGTATGATAGGCGGCGATCAACAGCAGCGGCAGCCCCGATGAGCGCCCGGGGCGGTGCAGGTGCCGCCGCCGCTCCTGCCGCCAAGCGGCAGCGGACCACGCCACTGGCGGGCGTGTGCCTGTATGTACCGGTCAAGGCGCTGCCTGCCGGCTCGGCCGTGTTTGCGGCCTGGAAGCGCAGCCTGCCGGCGCTTGGCGCTGCGGTGACGCAGGACGACAAGTGCCCCGCCGCCGGCATCACGCATGCTGTTGTGCCGCAAGCACCCAGCGGCGCCGCCAACTGGGGCTGCCTGCCACCAGCGCTGGCCCCGCTGGGGCCGCCCGGGCTGCACTATGTCACCCAGCATTGGTGAGCGGCTGCCGCAGTTGTGTGTGGGTGCATGTGAGCAGCGCGGCCGCTGTGTTGCGCTTGCAGCGTGAGCGGGACATTGCAGCCGCCGCTCCCTTCACATGCCACCTCTGTCCCGCTTATTCTGCAGGGTGGCAGACAGCATTCGGCGGCAGCAGCGGCAGGACGAGGCAGCCTATCAGCCCGCCGCAGCCCAGACCCCCGCTCCGCAGCCCAAGCTGGCAGCGGGCGCAGCCGGCGGCAGGGCAGGGGGCGGCATGAGGAAAGGAGCAGACGGCGATGTTCTGCCTGCGGTGGAAGCCATCAAGGCCTGGCTGGGGCCGCTGTGGCGCCCAGAGTGCGCGGAAATGGACCTGGCGGAGCTGGCGCTGCAGGCAAGCTGTCAGGGATACCTTCTAATTGGTTGCTGAGGGGCCGAGGTGTCTGCAGCAGGCGGCAACGCAACACCTGGAATGCAACGCCCTGCAATGCAATGCAACACCACTCTGCCCAGCACGATCTCGTGCCCATGACTGCGAGCCAATGCTCACGCTCCTCCATCTGCCGTGCAGGGGGATTATGATGAGGAGCGGAGCCGCCGCATCGGCAACGAGCATGTGTGTGGCGGCTTTGCCGTGTGCTGGAGGGCTGCCGCGGGAGCCTGCGGTCCACCTGCCGGGCTGCTGGGCTGCTGGGCTGCACATGCGGCCCTCTGGCTACTATTGTGGAAACACACAGCCCTCAACCAGCCCTGTGCAGGTGGTGGAAGCGCTGCGCGAGCTGCGCAAGTATGAGGAGGCGCTCAATGGGCAGTGGCTGAAGAATGCGCAGGGGCGGGCCGTGAGTAACCACAAGGTGGGCGGGCGGTGGGTGAAATCTTATAGTGACGCCCCCAGAGGCGCGTTGCATGAGCTCAGAAAACCTTCAGTGCAGGTTGGGTTGGGGGCCCGGAGATGATCACCGCCGGTGCCGCCACGCTTTGGGTTTGCGCTGCACCAACCATTGCCTTTGGTTGGTGGCAGGTGCAGAACAGCGGCGCACTGGCAGCAAATGATGGCCGTGGAGCAACAGCTGCACTGGCATGCCAAGCTGCACACCCCCTTTGCTGGTGCCCACTGCGCAGTCACTGGCCTACATGCATGCGGCGGCGGCTGTGCGCAGCTGCGCATACAAGCTCACGCCACCCGTCAGGCCCGAGCAGCTGCCGCTGGTGGGCAACACTTGCTAACATGCTGCAGGGGGTCGTTGGAGTCGATCCTGCCAGCTGGCACATGCCGCTGCAAGTGGGTGTGATTTACCTGTTGAAGTGGCATGTTACAGCGCGGTCTGGGCAGTAGGGTGTGCTGCCCATCGGTTATGCGATGCCCTGCTGGGCGGCAGCCCAGCATGCACCACATGCACCACGTGCTGGGCCCTGTGTGGTCGCCGCCATGAAGACAGGTGTGCATCAGTTGGTCAGTCGGTCAGTCAGTCAGCCGTTGTCCTTCTTTTCCTGTTCAGGTGGGAGACTTCACAGCCGGCATCATCAATGAGCTCCTGGAGACCGGCACGTGCGCGCACCTGGAGCAGTTCAGGTGCGGCTTTCGGGCGGTTTGGTTGTTGTGGAACAATGGTGGAGGCTGGCATGTGCGGACACCTGAAGCAGGTCGGGTTTGGTCGGTGCTACTGCGTTGGTGTGCGCTGGACAGGTACAGCTGCAAGAGCCTGCCGTGATGCAGGCGAGCGCACCCTGTGCACACAATGCTAACCAAGATGCGTCCTTCGCTCTGCTTCCACAGGCGGGACGAGCCGGTGCGGGACAGCCGCGGCGGCGTGCGATCTGACTCTGCTGGCGCCGCCACGCGCCGCCGCTTCACACGCCTGCCGGGCGTGGGTGCCAAGGTGGCGCAGCAGTGGTGGGACCGAGGGTTCAGGTGGGGCAGGTGGGGAGGCTGGTCTGTGTTGAGGAGGCAGCATGTGCAACAGACTTGCAGCCCCCACTAGCACACCCCCTGGACGGCTGTCTGCTAATGAGCACCTTGTGGTTTCAAGCTGCCTGCAGAACATACGAGGACGTGCTTGAGGCGGCGGCGGGGCGAGGCCCTGCCGCCCCCGGCGGCAAGGCGCTCACGCTCAACGCCATGCAGGTGCAGGGCTGCTCATGCGGCGCCACACCTGCTGCTGAGCTGCTTTGCCCGGTTGCAGACCTGCTTGCGAGCTTGCAACGCTACAAGAAAGCCTTGCATGCAGCTCCTGTGCGCGGGCACGCATCAGGCGGGGCCGCTCACCATCAGCTTGCCCTGCAAACTCGGTGCAGCGCTTTGCGTTGGAGCACCGGCAGGACTTGCTGGAGGGCACCGGTGCGGCTGTTGCTTGGCAAACTGCAATTGGTGGCATGCCGCTGTGTAGATGAAGCACCCTGCTCAAGGCTTTTTTCAAGGAAGCAATGTGTTACAGGTTGCTTGCAAGGCCTGCGGCAGTTTTTTTTGCTATTTTTTCCTGCTTGCAGCCGAGTCGGACCTTGATGAGATGCAGGCAGCCATTGCAGCCTCACTCAAGTCGCTGACGGGCACCCCCGGCTGGCACATCGAGCTGGTGGGCGGCAGCCGGCGGCAGCAGCGGCCGGCGGACGCCAGCGGCGGCAGCGTGCCGCCCAAGCAGCACCACGATGCAGGTGGGTGGCTGCTGCGCTCATGGGGGAGGCGGCGACTGCTGGGAGGGCTGGACTCGCCACTCCACTGCTATGTTTGGCTGCCACACCCGGAGCCATGGCCGGCCTTCTCCCAGGCATAGCCTCGCCAGCAGCGAGCGAGTTGCGTTGTTCCGGAGATGCAGACTTTGAACCCGAATGAAGGAAGGTGCAAAATTTAGCTCTCTGGATCACCCCCCTGCAGACTTCATGGTGACACATCCCACATACCAGTGGGGCGAGGACCTGATCCGCCAGCTGCGGGACGAGCTGGTCTCTCGGCGCCGCATCCTGCCGGCGGACACGGGCGCCATGTGCATGCTGCAGGTGGGTTAACGTTGCAATGTTGCACCCGGTGTGCCCTGGGCTGTTGGTGCCGTTGGACTGATGGACATTGCCACATGCTGCCGGCGGACACGGGTGCCATGTGCGTGCTGCAGGTGGGAGGCCAGGCAGAGGTGTCGTCGCAAATGCAGAGCAGCACATTATGCCTCCACAACACTCGCGGTTCCCCCTGCTGGGCACGCCTGCGCCTGCCGCAGACCGACCGCTAGCGCCGGCGTTGCAAGAGCGTCTGTGGCCTGTGCCCATATTAACGTGTGATGCAATCCCATCTGCCGCAGCAAAACCGGGCGGCGGACATCCAGGCCAAGCTGATGGATGATTTGACGGGCGCCAGCGGCGAGCTGCGGGCAAATGTGGCGTCCGACAGGTGCGCATGCGCGGCCGCGGGTGGGCGTTGGTAGTCAGGATCATCTTCTTTCCGCACGGTCTCCTCTTTCTTGATTGCGGTAGGCACGCACTCGCTGCTCACATTTCCTGGTGGACCGCCGCAGGCTGGACCACATCTTTGCCACGTTCCGCACCACCGCCGGCCGCCTGCGCCGCATGGACGTCATCCTGGTGAGGGGTCGAGCTTTGGTGCTTTAATGGTTCTGTGATTATGCTGTTGTTTGTTAGGGCGGTGTATGGACGCCATCATCCGGCTGGTGAGGAGCCGAGTTGTATTGTCCTAGTTCTGTCTTCATTTCTGCCGGCTTTTGGCGACGTGGCGCCCGTGTCGCGTGGGCGTCATCCTGGTGGGGAGCCGAGGCTTGCCCCGTTGCATGCCTGGCGTGGCATCCCATGTTGGATCGACGGCTGTAGGCCAGCAGCGCTCCATGCGCCCGGGCCAGCTGGCGTGGCTACAGTGCTCTGCCTTGCCCCTTGCCCCCTTGGTGCCTGCAGGTCACTCCGGACCAGCTGCCGTACGCGCTCATCGGGTGGATAGGTGAGTGGCGCTGTGCTTTGAAGCACGGGGAAGTGGCTAGGTGATGGGGTGACCGAGCTGCTGAGCGTGGCGCTGCTTTTATTCGCCTGCTGGCCTGCAGCGCTGCCTTGCTTGACGCGTTGAATGGCAAACAACCCAGACAATGCACGCATATCCCATCCTCGCAGGCAGCACCATGTTCAACCGCTTCCTGCGCCGCCACATGAACCACGGGCAAGTGCCTGCCTGCCCGGGTCTGGTCGAGCTGGCATGCTGCACGTCAGCACAGACGCACTGTTGCGATGCAACCCCGCCTGTGCTGGTGCACCTGCGGTACACTGCCCTGCTCCTGACTATCCCCGCCGCCGACTCGCATTCCTGCCGCCGTCCGCCTGTCCGGTTGCAGGCAGATGCACCTCAACTCCCAGGGGTGAGTACAGGGCAGCTTTGCACTGCTGTTTAAAAATGTGCACAGGCCTGTTATGAACAATGTGCACAGGCCTGTTATTAGCAATGTGCACAGGCCTGCAGGGCGTGCTTTTGCTGGTGTGCATGCAACGGCCGCCTGCACCCGCCGTCGCTTCCTTGTTGTGCAGCTTGGCTGCCACGCCTGCCTGCCGTGCCTGGCCTCCCGCTCGGTGCACAAAGGACCCTCCCTTTCGATGTTTGGCGTGCTGCTATTGTTTGCTCCACCCACACAGGCTGTGGCGCATCAGGGGCGGCCGTATCGTGCTGCCTCACTGCGTGTGGGGTACGGCAGCTAACGTCCGCGTGCTCGCTCCAACCCCTCACGCAGGCTGTGGCGCATCAAGGGCGGGCGCATCGTGCGGGTGCCAGATGAGGCGCCACCCATCAACCGCAAGGGGCAGGTGCGGGTGGGAAAGCGGTGCAGGCATGCTTGCTGCTGGCGTGCGGCCCTGCACTGGCAGTGCACATCCATCCGGGGCCGTAATGCCAGGTATATTCGACTTGCCCCGCCTGCTTGGCCTGCTCTGCACGCTGTGCAGGAGCACTGGTCGCCTGGGTGGGGCCCAGACTCGGAGGATACAGCAGATGGTGCAGGGGCATCCGGCACGGCTACTGCTGTGGCAGCGTCAGGCAGCACAGCGGCGGCGAATGACTGCGCTGCAGGCGGCGGCGGCGCAGCAGCGGCGGTGGCAGGAACAGCAGCAGCTGGTGCAGGCGGTGCAGCGGCGGCAGCAGCGGCAGGGGGCGCAGGGGCTGCGCAGAACAGCGACGGCAGCCAGCGGCGGGTGCGCACGCAGCGAGACGTGTTTGAGCTGCTCGAGCTGCCCTGGCGAGAGCCGTATCAGCGGGATGTGCCCTAAACCCTGCGCTGCTGCTGGCGGTCCATATGTGTCGCATGCGGCTGGCCCGCCATGGAGTGAACCTGGGCAGTGTTACAGCCCAGCAGGCGTGCTCCGCCCAGCGGGAACAGGCATGTGTGCAGAAGTGCAAAGCAAACACAACACCTAGACCAGGCAGTAGAGCCGGGTGCTTGGGAACAGGGAGGGTGCTGCCCGGGAACCAGCAGCAGGCTGACAACAAGCGGGCAGGGCGGAAAGTTCAAGGCACGTGAGCATGAGGGTGTGATGGTGTGGCAGGTGGGGCTGGCGAAAACCGGCGGGGTTGAGTGTGGCCGTTGGTGTGGGGACGGAACAGGGAGGGAGGGAAGGGTGGGCGGCAAGTTTGGCGAGCACAAGGGGCACGCAGGGAGGGAAAATTGATTGGGTCGTCGACGGCTACGAGAGCACATGTGCTGGGCTGCGAAGCTCAGGTGCCTGGGAGCTTCAGATGGAGAGCTTCCAGCTTACCGCAAAACTTGGAGGGTGGCCGAGAGTGGAGCAGCGGCCCCCGGCAAAACTGCGCGCCTTGCGGCGCTACGAATCAAGAGGCTTGGCGGGGCAGGGGAGGGTGCAGCGGCGGCTGGGGGCCGCAGCCTCCGCCCTGCAGTCTGAAATGCGTAGGGTACAGCCCAGGCCAGACGCCACCTGGCTCGAGCAAACTCAATTGTATGCCATGCCCATCGAAACCGGGGCACGCCAGCCGCAGGCGGCGTGGCTTGCCCTGCCGCTGCGTGCCGTCGCACCCGCCCCTCAATTTGCGGGGGCTGTTGTCTGGGCTGTGGGGCTGTGCGGCATGTGGTTGGGATCATAGACCATGGCGTTGGCTGCAGGAAGGGTGAGTAAGAAGGATGCGGAAGAAATCAGACGCTGAAATGCGCGGCTGGGTCCCAGCTGCATAAGAGCAGAAGACCGAATCGCGGCCCCCCAGGATACCGCCATGCATGTATGCAAGCCAACGGCCCAGCTGGAGGGTGCATGTACGGCTCTGCGTTGCACCTGTGTACTCCTCAGACTCTGCCATTTTCCGGCTGGAGTAAGTTTTCCACCACCTGCGGCTCGGGGACCGGGGCAAGCAAGGTCGGCAGAGCGGTTGGTGCGCTGGGCTGGGGAGGCAGGCGGCCGCTGCCAGGATGGGCGGCTAGCAGGCTGGTGGCAGAGTGGGGTACACGCTTCCAGCGCACCTCTCCTGAGCATTGACGCAATCCTGCGCCTTGGTGGGGCTCTTGGGGCCGTAAATGGCTGCACAGGGCAAGCGGAACGGCATGCCGAATGGGCGGCGAGTGCTCGGCTCCCCAGCCGCTGGCACTCGCTGGCGGCGGCGGCGTGATGCAGCGTGCGTGCACGGCCCTCTGCACGCTTCCAAACCTTTCCTCGTGTCCGGCACTGCTGCGCGCAATGGATGCAAGCGGCTGCAAGCGGTCGCCCAGGCCGGCCCAGGACCCACTTGCCTTCCATCACCTCCTTGGGGCAAGCGGTCTTGATCGTGGGCATCATGGTGCCTAATGTCGATGCTTTACAGGGGGTGAGCAGGCAACGGGGGCGCGGTTTGGGAACGGGGGTTTCAGCGGTGCGGGAGGGGTGTCGGAGGTGAGACTGGAGCTGCCCAACGGATCACTGATACATATTAGGGTGAGTGATTGCAGCGGGACGGTCTCGAGTCCTTGGGGCTGCTAGCTGGAAGCCGCGTGGCCTTTGGCATGCACAGGGGGCTGGGAGGCCGATGGCGATGAGGAACGAGCTTATAATACATGCATCAAAACAGAACAATGAGGGAGAGCAGCGCTACGCAGCAGGGCGCTGGAGGCCGCCGCCGGCCACCGGACTTGCGCTTGCGCTTGCCGCCGCACCAGGATGCATGCAAGGCTTCCCCGTGCCGGCACGGTGGCTGCCTCTGCCGCTCTGCCACACGTCACACCGACGCCGGCAGGCTACTTCTTGCGCGCCCGCTTGCCGCCGCCGCTGCTGGCCTTGCGCTTGCGCCCGCCGCCGCCGCCCTTGCGCTTGCGCACTGCACCCGACTTGACGCCCGGGCCGCTCACCGGCTCGCCTTTGTCCTTCTTGTACTGCAAGTAGCCCTTCTGCACTCGGACGAAGCATGCAGGAGGGGTGGAAGGGGTGGTTGTGCTGCACAGCAGGGGCGGCCACAATGGGCGTGGCGCCATGCCCGCACTCGCCTGCCGCCAGCAGCAAACAGGCTAGTGCAGCATGCTGCCCACAAGCGATGCCCCAACTACAATGCACGCAGTGCGGCAGCTCACCTGGCCCCACCACTTCCTGCCAGTGGCGTCGGTGTAAATCTGCGCTCGAAAGAGCGCACGCAACACACACATCGGTTGGTAAGCAGGTTGAGCCTGGCAAGTCTTGTGATCAAGGCCTGCTGCCGGGCTTCTAGCAACAGGCGCCCGTCCCACAGGAGCGTGCATCCATGCGCAACCACGACAAGCAGGGCGGACACCTTCCCGAATCGAAGCTGCGTCCGAGCACATCATGCCATCGAATGCCACCACCCGCACGTACCCTGGTGTTGCCTTCCATCGTCCAGTGGCCCACGCCTCCTCCGCTGGCTCCACCGCCGCCGCCTGCCGCAGCGCCGCCGCCCCTGCTACGCCCCTTGCTGCTGCCCTTCTTCTTGCCGCCGCCTCCCACCGCCACAAACGGCCCGCTGGCAGCGCCGCCTGCCTGCTTGGCTGCGGCTTTGGCTGCGGCTGTGGCGCCGCCGCCAGGTGCGCCGCTGAACTGCTGCTTGTAGTCGATGAACACCTGGGAGCCATCCCTGCATTGGGTAGATAGAGTGGAAGGGTGGTTCTTAACTGTCAATAGCCTGGGAACCAATGTGCTTGTAGTCGTTGGACACTTGGGAGCCGTTCCGCAGCGGCAGAGGCCGCAGAGCAGCTGGGCAGGAAAGGGGCATCCACTGTAAGCTGGGCGAGAGCTTGCGAGGTCAGGCGGCAGTCCTGTGCGTAAACCAACCACAGCATGGTGCACGCAAGGGCCTATGCACATGTCCATGGATGCGGGGCCAGCCACGAAATGCTGAAGCAGGCCTGCTGCATACGCCAGTTGCAACCAGGTGCTATGCAGGTGGCATGCACTGCTCCGCCCCGCAGGTTGCTCACCGAGGGTCCCTGCCCCCCCGCAGCGCGTCCACTGGCACGAAGTCCTCAAACCGTGCCCACCAGGGCTGCCCTGCCTCCATCCGCTGCTCCTGCACCACCCAGCTGCCCCGGTCGTTGGCAACGCGCCCAGCCGGCTGCTGCCACTGCTGCTCCTGCTGCTGCGGCGGCTGGCCGTAGGGCTGCTGCTGGCGATCACTGCCATAGGGACCCTGCTCCCACTGCTGCTCCTGCTGCCAGCTGGGCTGGCCGCCTGCTGCACCAAAGAAGCCGGCGCCGCCACCCTCTTCGTCCTCATCAGGCGCCTGCCAAAACGTCTGCTGCTGGGGCTGCTGCGCTGGCGGCTGCTCAAAGCCACCCTGCCAGTGGTGCTCCTGCTGCCACTGGGGAGCCTCCTCTGCCTGCCACTGCTGC
Source organism: Chlorella sp. Dachan (assembly GCA_006782975.1). Classification (NCBI taxonomy): domain Eukaryota; kingdom Viridiplantae; phylum Chlorophyta; class Trebouxiophyceae; order Chlorellales; family Chlorellaceae; genus Chlorella; species Chlorella sp. Dachan. The sequence continues at coordinate 235,689 of RRZL01000078.1, read as the reverse complement.
GGTGCCTCCTCTCCCTGCCACCGCTGCGGTGCGTCCTCACCCTGCCACTGCTGATGGCCTGCATCCCAGCCACCCCCAGCAGGCTCCTCTGGCTGCCACGGCTGCTCGTCAGGAGCCCGCCAGAAGGTCGGGGCGGCCTCTGGCTGCTCGCCACCTGCTGCCGCCGCTGCGTCCCTCCCGGGCTGCTGCCATGCGCGCTGCTGCTGCTGCTGCTGCTGCTGCTGCTGCTGCTGCTGCTGCTGCCTCACCTGCTGGCCGCCCTGCACTGGCTCAAGCTTGATGGCAGGCCCCTCCGTGCCGCTGCTGCCCGCCAAGTTGATAACTTCTGGTTGCACCTCCTGCTCCTGCTCCTGCTGCTGCTGCTGCTGCTGAGCCTGCTGCTGCTGGTGCTGCCGCTTGGGCGGGCGCTGCGCCTTTCGCCCAGACGGCGGGGCTCGCCGCCTGCCTGAGCTTGGCGGCGCCACAAAGTCCTCGTCGCTGCTGCTGTCCAGGTCATGCTGCTTGGGTGCTGGGGCTGGTGCCGCTGGTGCGGCCGCTAGCTGCTCCTGCTTGGGCTGCATGCGGGGCGGCTGGAATCCACGGCGCTGCAGCCGCTGCCACGGCTTGGCTGGCGGCTCAGCGCCGGCAGCAGCAGGCAGGGCCGGCAGCGATGCCACCGCGTCAGCTGCTGCGGCTGCGGCTGCGCCAGCAGCGGCGCCGCCACCAGCGTTGGCTGCTGCTGACGCTAGTGTGATGCGCTGCGGCAGAGCAAGGGATGGGTTGGGGTGCATCAGAACACACATCAAGGGATGACGCGCGCATGGGTCAAACAGCGCACTGGCTGCCAATGACCACAGTACCAGCAATCCACGGCGGCTGCACAGGTGCAGCAGTGATGACAGGGAGAGGAGCAGCGGTGGGCATTGAGAATGCAACACTGCACATGCTGACTCACCGAGCCCTTGGCTGCGCCGCCCACTCGAGCGAACGGGTTGGCCTTGGGCCTGGCTGCGACGGCCTCTGGGGCTGGCAGCTGCTCGGCAGCCGTGTGCTCCTGCTGCGGAACTGCCTCCGCTGGGTGCGGATCAGCAAGCGGGCTGCTGCGCTGCAGGCTGAGCGGCACGCAACCGCCAGAGGCGGGACCGCCAGCACCAGGAGAGGCATGATCTGGCTCTTCGAGCTCCGCTGCTGGCTGTGGCTGCTGTGGAGAGGAGCTTCCGTGCTTGCGCAGCCGCCTGAACCCTGCCACCGGCTGCTGCTGTTGCTGCTGCTGCTGGTGTGCTCCCCCGCCACTGCCTGTTCCTGCCGCCTTTGCAGCAGTGGTGGTCCACGGCGTCACTTTCAGGTCAGCATCCGAGTCACTGTCGCTGACTGCTGCTGCTGCAGCGGGCGTATAGGCCTGCACGTTTTGGGTGGCAGACCGGACATCAGCGTTGATGGTAGTTCACACCCGCCAGCCAAGCTGCAAATGGTGCGCAACAAGCTTGCAGGCAGTTGGCGACTGCCTAGGCTCCTCCAGCAGCGTACCCACCTGTGCATCTAACCCTCGCAGCTCCTCCTCCTCTTCCTCGTCGGCAAATATGGAGCGCAAGCGGCGCCGCCGCCCTGTCGACAGCGCAGACTGTCGCCGGCCGCTGGCGGGCTGCTGGCGCTGCTCCTGCTGCTCCTGCTGCTGCGGCTGCGCCGGTGCGGCGGCCGCCTGCTGCCGTTCGTGCGGGCTGTCCCAGCCAGACTCCCCTGCATCTGCTTCATAGTCATCTGCATCCCAGCCAAACGCTGGCTCTGCTGCTGCTGCTGCCGGCTCGGGTGCTGCTCCGGGCTGGCCGGGCCAGGGCGCCTCCCCATCCGCCGCCCCTGCTGCCGGCTCGAACACCGCTGCTTCTGCCCCTGCTGCTGCTGCGTGCCCGCCTGCTGCTGCTGCTGCTGCTGCAGGTTCTAGTGGTGTGGGTGCTGCCGCCAGCTCATCCAGCAGATCCCAGCTGGGTGCATCGTCATCGCCGTCCTCCAGCTCATCCCAGCTAGGGCTGGCGGGTGCGGCACCCGCCGGCACCTGCGCCTGCGCCTGCCGCTCCTGCTGCAGCGGCGCCGCGACACATTGCGCTCCCGCAGCAGCTGCTGGGCTGGGGGCTGCGTTGCCGGCTGCTGCGGTGATGTCTACCAGCGGGCTGGCGGCAGCTGCCGCAAGCCCGCCGCTGCTGCCGCCGTCGCTGCGGCGGCGGCCCAGACTGAGCCGCTCCCGCAGCGCAGCGCTGCAGAATGGCACAGGGTACAGCAGGAAGAGCGTCAGGGGTAAAGGGGCAACCCAGCAGGCGGTGGCAGACGGGGGCAGGCAAGGAAAGGCCGCTGTTGCAGGGCTGCCGGCACTCACGCGTTGGTCGCCATGCTGTGTAGTGTTTGCGATCACTGCGAAGCCCTCCGGGCGAGTTTGTGTTGAATTGGCATGGGCAGGGCGCAGCATGGGGGGCCAAAGCAGCGACACTGCTTGCCTGCGTCACTGGGTAGCTTGCCGATTTCACGATCAGCGGTCCCCGAGGGCAGACCGCCACGGGGAGTGCGGGACTCCGACACCCCTCCCTCCCCGAGCAACCCGTGCGCCTAGCAGTGCCCCCGCCGACTGCAGGCAGTGGCAGTAGTCAGTTGCAGCGCCGCGCCGCGCGTTCGGGGCCACCGCCAACACTGCCGCCGGCGCCGCCGCGGCAGGCGCGGGAGGCCAGCGCCCTTCAACCCCTCGCAGCATGCAGCGCTGCGCCAGCCCCGGCCCGCCGCACAGCACAACAGTGGACGACCTGGGGGATGCAGTGTTGGAGCTGGTGTTTGCAGCGGTGTGCGCGACGCCGGGCGGCTACCGCCACTGCCCCGCCATGCCGCTCGTGTGCCGGCGCTGGCGGGACGTGTACACACAGGTGCGCTGCGGCAGCTCGGCAGGAGAGGCGAGGGTTGCAGTGAACCATATTGGCTTGCTTTGACAGGAAGGGCAGCTCGTCAGGCGCTGGTCGCATCAACTTGGCGGCCTGGCCATGCAGCCGGCCACCCCAAGGCAGCCCCCTCATGCTCCCACCCCTGCCCCCCTTCATACCCGCCGCCGCAGAGCACCGTGTTGTGGCAAGAGATCCGCCTGGACTGGACGGTGTGCCGCGCCCAAGCCGGGGCCACAGCCTGCACGTGGGCGGCGCGCTGGCTGGGGCACCGCCTGCCCGTCTGCCGCCGCCTGCTGCTCAGCGGCTGCCCGGAGAGTGAAGCGGCGAAAGGAGGGGCGGCCCCGCCGCTGGCGCTGGTGAGATGCGGTGGCGTGTGTGTGCCTCTTGGCAGCTTGGTGTCGCGCTCAATGTGTGGGTCATGCCTTGCTGCGCTGCATGGCGCGGCACACATGCTCGTCCGGATGTGCATTCCGACCCGCCCAGCTGCTTCGGCCTGCCGCCCACGCTCCTGCAGTTGTTCCCTGCGGGCCTGAGCGGCCCTCGGCTCGAGGAGGTTCGCTTTCTGGAGGTGGCCGGAGACGCGGGCAATGCAGCACTCGCCCTGCTGAACGACTGCCCAAAGCTGCAGTCGTTGGCGGTGTGCGGCCCGCAGAGCCTGATGGGTGAGAGGTTGGTGCGGCAGCGCATCGCTGGGGCTGCCAATCCGTGCTGGCTGCTCTGGGAGCCTCCTGGCTCGGGAGCTTGGCCTACCCAGCCATGCCCTGGCCATCTCTGTTCCGTGGTCATGTCAACCTGGATCAACACGTGTGTGGTGCTGCCGCAGGCCCCTCCGCGATGCTGGTGCTGCGCGGCGATGCGCTGACGGCGCTGAGCTCGCTGCAGAGCCTGCGCTCCCTGGACTTGCTCATAGACAAGGTGGGTGGAATTTTTCAATAAGCTCCACCCGAGCACGTATGTATGGCATGCATGACTTGCAGCTTGGCTCTGCCTGTGGTCGCTGGACTGGGTCGGAGGCACTGTGGGAGGAAGGGCAGGTGGTTGTGCAGAGCGCATGGGAGCCTTGAGCAGCATGCCTGGCCCAAACGTCCCCACTGCATCTCGATGTGTCTGCAACATCTCGATGTGTTTGCAACATCCGTATCCTCCCCGCCCCTCCCTGCAGCTGGAGGGCAGCACGCAGAAGCTGGGCGCCGCGCTGTCGCAGCTGACCCACCTGGCGCTGCGCTGCCGCATCGAGTCAGTCGCTGTTGCACCCGAATGCTTGGAGGGGCTGTGCCAGGTGGGCATCCGCTTCTCTGCCCCATGCTGCTATGAACTTGCTTTGCTCTGAAGCTGGCGCTGCGCTGCCGTATTGAGCTGCTAGCAGTGGCACCCGATTTTATTTGGAGGGGCTGTGCCAGGTGGCACGGTGCTTGCAGCGTCGAGATTTCAAGGGCATGTTGAATCAGTTACGGTGGCAGCCAAGTTTCTGGAGGGGGTGTGCCAGGTGGGGACGGGATGCTCTTGTTGCTGTCTGCGCCTCACTACCCACCTCCGTGTCGGGACTCCTTGCCAGGAGAGCTGTGTCATATTCCAGCTTAAGCGATTGCGCCTTTCTTGGCGCCGCCCTCCTCTAATCGTTGTGCAGCTGCGGCGGCTGGAGCTGGGCAGCCTGCGGCTGGCCCAGTTCACGCCCCGCCTGGCGCAAGCGCTCAGCGGCCTCACCCACCTCTCCTGCTCAGGTGTGCTGACTCTCGTTGATTGATGCGACAGAATGCCTTGCATGCCATGCAGCCTCACCCACCTCCCCTGCTCAGGTGTGGCCACATGTGGTGCCAACCCATCTTTGCTGGCGCTATCATGCACCGTGCATGGCGTGGCTGCTGGGCTTGCTGACGTGCGTGCCACCCTGCTCTCGCCTGCACCAGGCAGCAGCCGGATCTGTCCACCCAACTGCCCACTCTTCCCCACTGGCTACTCACCTGCAGACCTGCTCGCCGCCCGCCCCCGGCGGCGGGCGGGCATCACGCTGTGGCAGGGTGTGCGCCACCTGGCTTCCCTAAGAGAGCTGCGTTTGGAGAACCAGGGGGGCGGCGCCATGCCCATCAACGCCCTGGCCTGCAGCAGCCTGCAGGGCCTCACACTGCTGTGCGCGGCGGCAGAGGACTGGCCCTCCTCCCTGCTGCACCGCTACTGTGAGTCGTGCGGCGGCTGGGTTCTGCTGCCATGGCGGGTAGCCGCAAGTAGCAGTTGTGGCAGGCCAATCCAATATCGCGATACGCATGCAGACTACTCCACACATGCCTGTCACACCCCTCCACTTTACATCGACCTTCCCTGCCCGGCCCTGCCACAGCCGGCGACGGCGGCTGCCTGGGCGGCCTGCAGTCCCTGCACCTCGTATCCCTCAAGCTGGTCAACCCCATTCCACCTGCCATTGTGAGAGCATCTGCATGGGTTGGGGATAGCTACTGGCCTGCTACAGTTGTGCCGCTGCGGGTCTGCCTTCTGTTCGCAACTTGATCAACTCGAGATGCAGACCCTCCACCCGCCTGCTACAGTGGCCCGTGGCCCTCGGCCTTGTCCCAAGTGTGGCACGACATCCGCAAGCCTGCGTGCAAGCCGCTTTTACTCACTATCGTCCTGCTTGACCGCCCTTGTGTGCAGTGGCCCGCCCTGGCCCCCGGCCTTACGTCGCTGGTGTGGCACGACATCCGCAAGCCTGATGGCTGGGACGCAGCCTTTGCGCACGTGGCGGCGCTGGAGGCGCAGGTTGAACCGATGGAGGGAGCACAGCTGTTCCAGGCGAGTTTGACACTTGCTGGTGCTCTGATCTGCAAAGCTCTCTGGCTGTTGGGACTGCCTTGCGCCCTAGGCGCAAGCGAATGCATCGCCGCACAACTCTTCCAGGGGCAACCTGCTGCGCTGCGCTGTGCTGCACTGCGCTGCGCCACAGCACATGCACATGTGTTCTCCCGCGAGGCAGCACTGCGCCAAGCCGCTGATTTGCGCTTTGCACTGCAGCGCTCGGCAACTGCCCCGCCTCGCCCTGCTCCCCTCCACAGGCGGTTGCGCTGCCGCCCGAGCTCAGCTGCCTGCGCCAGCTGCTCGAGCTGCGAGTGGAGTATGCACAGGTTGACGCTGTGCCGCCAGCAGTGCAGGTGGTTTTTTTGGTGACAATTTGCAATGCTGTGTAGGCTGGGGTGTCTGTGTGGCAAGTAGAGAAGAGCTGCGGGTGGAGTATGCGCAGCTGGGCGCTGTGCCGCCAGCTGTGCAGGTGGGTGTTTCGGTTGCAATGCTGTTAAGGTTGCAATGCTGTTGACGTGTGCTTGTGCTGCAAGTGCGGTGTACACAGCTGGGATCCGTGCAGCCAGCAGTACAGGCCATCGCGCAGGCAGGGCAGTTGACGCTCGTCGCACTGCAACTTGTTGAATGGCCCGCTGCAACGTGATCCGGTGACACGACGGCGCTGCTGCGCACCGTTGCACCAACATTTGCACACACCCCCTCTGTGTGTGTAGGCCCTCACGCGGCTGACGGCGCTTTCGTTGGAAGGCAACCGCATCAGCACGCTGCCGGAGGGCCAGTACCTGACGGGTGGGGCGTGTTTAACTTCAAGAAGAACGGGCTTGGTTTGGTTTGATTTGGGTTGCTTGCCAGCGTGCGCGTGACTGCACCAGTTGAAGCGGCCGCTCGCACTCGCGAGCACGACCGGAATGGCGCCGTGCCTTGGTGCAACTTGTGCCGTTTGTTTGCCCCCGCCGATCATTCAGCCTGGTGTGTCTTCCCTTTGCAGGCCTGCGCCGCCTCAGCCTGGCCAACAATGAGTTCAGAGAGCTGCCGGATGGCTTGATCGCCTGCAGCAGGTGCGCGTATGGCGCTCGCAGACAGAGCACACTGCAGCTGCCTGTTTTGGCAAGGCGGAGAAGTAGGGAATCGCTTGGGCAAGGGCTCGGCATGCACTGTGGTCCGCAGAAGGCAGCTTAGCAGGCCCCACAACCAACCTTCCCCACCCGGCCTGCCTCCTCCCACAGCCTGCACGAGCTGTCGCTGGCCGGCAATGCCATCATACTCACACACAAGGCGGTCGAGCGGCTAGCAGGCGCCCTGCCGCACTTGGAGCGCCTGCGCCTCAACCCGCTGCCGCCCCACCCAGCCTCTGTGCCGGCCCTGAATGGCACAGAGGGCAGCGTGTGGCATGAGCACGGGCAGGCGCTGGGCCAGCTGCTGCGGCTCCTGGGCAGGCGCTTGTTGCTGGAGCAGTAGGGTGGCTAGCTAGTTGACGCAACCAGTTCTGCGCGCTAGTTATCATGACCCCTTGTGTGCACCAGCCGACCGGACCGCTTTTGACTCGCACCGTCCCTCTACACACTCATGCTTTCTCTGCGCTTGTCTCTGCCACTCGTGAACTGACTGTTGCCTTTACAGCCCTTTACCGTTGTTGAATTCGTGTAGCCTGTGCCCAAATGAACACGCAACGCAGATGCCGCTGTAAACCCACCCAGCCTGCAACAAAGGCTCCAGGCACCGGCCAGTCGTGCTGCACCAGAGGTGCCATCAAGCAGCCTCCTATGTGTGCAGCGCTGCGTCGCGCGTCCCTGCCGCCGCTGCATCGTGGTCTCGCTGCATCTGCACTGCTGCTGCCGCTGCCGGCTTATGCAGCGCCGCCTCTGCCTGCTCAGCCAGGCGGTCAATGGCGCGGAACTGCCAGGGCCACCTGCGCTTGGTGGGACGGGCAAGGATGTTCAGGGCTTTGGTGGATTTGTGGCAGACTGCCCGCAACAGCCAGGGATACAGCCTGCAAGCTGCCCAGGTTGTTAGGTGGCGCGCGCATTGGGCTGCCCGTTACTTCCAGCAAGTGACGCAGGCAATTGCAGTTGTTTCCAGCCCACCTGCAGCCCACCTGAAGTTGTACAGGAACTGGCGGTGGTCGAAGCGGTTGTCGTCCGGCGAGTAGCTCTCTGCGCACATGACCGAACAAGACGGCGGTCTCAAGGCCGTTTCTCGCCTGCATCGATGCTGACCGGAAGCACAGAACCCAGCCGCACAGAATGCACCGCTGCATGCACCGACTTGGCTGACGACGCACCCGCGTGGTAGGCGGGAGTGAGGGTGGTGGCCTTGTGCCGGTTGATGGCGTAGTACCTGCATGAAGACGCATGCAGTTTTTCGAGTTATCGCATGGCAGCGGGTGTTCCAGCCACAACCATACACTTGCAAGGCACATGCTAGCTGCGCCGTACGTGGCACTCCGCGCCACAAAACTCTCCCTCAGCCAGCCATGCTCACTTGAAAAAGTGCTTGACCTTCTCCGCCACCTCCCCCGGCGCGTAGCGGTCGCGCCACTGCCCCAGCAGCGAGCTGTACAAAGGGCGGCAAGCCAAGCAGACGCGGGCACACGTAAGATGCATGTGCATGTGCATGGGCAGGTGGCGCACATGCTACCCAGTGCTGGCGCCAGCTCATCGCCCTATTCCACAGCCCCTTCCATGACATGCAACCTCCACATGCACCCCATTTCACCGGAACATGCTGAGCGGGCCGCAGCGGCTGATCTTGCGCAGCCGGCCGTACATGCCCAGCTCCTGCAGGCGGTTGGAGGCAGTGAATGGGCATGAGCATGCTGCACAAAATCTGCATGATCCTCTGTGAGGCTGGCAGACATGCCGCGACAGGCATAGACATTGCCCGATGTGGCGGTCATGGCGTGACACGGCAGACATGGCAAGATGCGGCAGGCATGGCAGCCATGGTGTCCCAAGCAGCACGGCAGGCATGGCATGGCATGACGTGGCATACACATGGCATGCCGTGCAGCATGATGCGGCCAGGCACTCATGGCATGGCATGGCATGGCCTGGCATGGCACGCCACCCAGCATGGTGCGGCAAGCACTAATGGCATGGCATGGCATGGCATGAAGTAAGCTCCCGCCACATGCCATGCCCATGTAAAGCTCATCGTTGGGGGCCGCTGCATGCAGACATTGATTGACCTGCACTTCAGCACAAAACTGCTCAACAACATGTCCCTCACCTCGTACGCCATGCCTGTGTCCTCTTACTTCAGTTCACACCTGTTGAACAACATGTCTCTCACCCTCACAACTGTTCAATAAAAACTGCTCCTCACTTCGTATGTCATGCCCATGTCCTGCTCATCCGTCTGTGCCACCGCTCCATCTGCCGCCAGGGGCTCAAGCTCCGCAGTCGGGGCTGCAGATGAGAGCACAGCAAAGCGGGCCGGTCAAGCAGGGCATGGGCAGAAGTGCCGCCTGCCGCCGCAGCCAGCGCTGCAGTCGGGGCTGCATGCATCTGGTATCGTAGCAGAAGCGGACATTTTGCATGCACCCGCCCTTGGCAGCAGCAGCAGCAGCTGGGAAACCCAGGCACAAGCTCCCGTGCGAATGCAGCAGCCAGCCACCACCTTTCAAGAGGGGGAAAACACTCACGTGCGGCCTCCACCTCAGCCAGCGCCGGGTAGCCAAGGTGCACAGCTCCCCACTGCAGGAAGCGCCGCAGATCTGCTTTGCTGATGCCGCCTGCAAATGCAAGGGCGCGCATGTGGGCGGGGTAGTGAGTGCGGAGGTGCAGCGGCAGCAGCTGCGGGCGCCCGAGCAGCCGGCAGATATGCGGCCATGTGGCACGCATTGCGGGAGGGATGAACAGAAGAACAGCGACTGCTAAGTTGGGCGCAGCACACGCACCTATGGGGTTGATGTCCGCCGATGAGCAGTCATACTTTGTGAGGTAGCCGCGCAGCCCCTCGTCCACGTTGGCTGCAGGCAGGGGCAGTAATAATGAAGGTTTCAGGTCAGTGGCTGTGAGGCGACGGTCAAGGGTGGCTTTGCCATGCATACTACCGCATTCGCAATCCCATGCCGCCAGCTCCATCTGCTTGCCCCAGGCACACGCACTGGCATGCACACTGCCTTGCCGTCCCACCTGATCCAAGCACCAGAAGGAAGCCGCTGCGGTCGCGCACCCAGGGCATGAGCTGCATAGCAATGTTTGCAGCACAGACACAGCAATGTTGCAAGGTTCCCAACCAAAGCCAGCTGTGCGGCACATGTGGATGCACCCTGACCATCCCGCTGGCTCCAGGCCCCTTTCAGGTGCAGGGTGAGGCAGCTGAGCCACTGCTCTGCCCCCCACCTGGGCGAGCAGGAATGCGAGCACCATGCGCAGGCGGGCCTGGATGTTCTGCAGCGCCAGGTTTTCAGCGGGGCTGCCGCCGTGCACCCTGCATTCAATACACACAGCCGGTTGAGTGATGCGCTTTTGCAAGGACGCGTGTAAGTCCGCTGTTCAGTATGATCTGCAGCGCCAAGTCCTCGGCCGGGCTGTTGCCCTTAGCAGCAGCAGCCGGTTCCAGCAAGGTTACATTAAAAAAGCCAGATCCACGGCGGGGCTGCCGCAGTGCACCCTGCAAGGCAACAACAGCAGTGCATGCTCCCTGCATGCGCACCACAACCGTACATGCTCACGTCGCATTTTACGGGGACACCAGCCCTGCAACAAACCATACCCCCCGGAATACTAAACCCACCGGAAGTGCGGCGTGCGGCCGGTGATGAGTGAGAACAGGTTTGTCATTGCCGACACAACCGAGTCGATCTTGACGTTCAAGTGGTGGAACCCAATCTGTGCAAGGGAGGCGACATGTGCATGCATTTTTCAGGTGGGTGTACGCGGCATAGGGGCGGGCGGAGACGTGCGCACACATCAAGGTGGGCGAACCAGGCAGGAAAGAAAGGCAGCCGCTTCCATTGGTTCTCAGCTGCGACTGCGAGCGCGCATTCGAGGTGAGCAGCAGCCCGCCACACTCCTGCCCATGCTTGCAACCTGACAGGCAGCCGCATGAGGCTGCTGTGCATCGGCCAGTTGCCGGCACACCTGCTTGGCCAGCGCTGCTGCTCGGTCCTGCGTCTCCCGGCTGCTGTTCTGCAGGAAGCACAAGCAGATGTGACGTTCGAGGGGCGCTGCAACCGCGACCAGGCAGTCTGCACTGATCGCACTGAAAGCACGCTGCGAACCCTAGTACAAAACTCGGGCAGGCGCACCAGCAGCCTTCCCGGCGCACCTCTGTGCCCATGTACACGCTGCACAGCAGGCGGCTGGCCAGCTCAGCAGCATCCTTTGGCCGCTCGCCCTCGCCGTACTGCCCTACCCTGCATGGGAAGCTCAGCGCAAGGCTGGTGAGGAGGGGTGGCAACAGAGAGTTGACGCACAGAGCGGCCTGTGGTGCCCTGTCGCCACAACAACCACCCTGCCGTGTTTGGTGGCCTGCCCACCTGACCGCGTCCGCCAGAACGTCTTCATCGCCTTCCGCCACTGCTGCACACACCATCTGCACCATGCGAAGACGGCACCAAAACAACCTCAGGCGGCTGCCTGCGGGTGAGATAGCGCGCACGTATGACCCTCCCGGGGTAACAATCATGCAGCTGGAACCGCCACTTGCAATCAGGCGGTTGAGTCCCCACAAGGCACACCCAAACCCCTTCCGAGTTCCCATGCGCTCCCGCACCAGAGCCCAGCCTTTGAGCGGCTGTTCTTGCCCTCCCTCTACCCCACCCGGCTGTGGTGATGCCTCGCCTTAACAATTAACCAAGCCCACCTGGCACATGCAGCCCACGATGGCACATGCAGCCCACCTGGCACATGCAGCCCGCAATGGCACATGCAGCCCACCTGGCACATGCAGCCCACGATGGCGGCAACGCTGCTCGAGTCGGCGCCGCCGGAGAGCGGCAGCAGGAAGCCGCTGGCGCCTGATCTGCACATGCAGCAGTTGAGTGGAACAGTGTCAGTTTGGTGCGTTGGCGGCCCACAGGTGAGCGGCAGCAGGCAGCCGCTTGTATGTGATCGGCAGGGCTGACCAACCGGCAACACAAACTGGGGTTGTCCGGCCGTGCTCCAGATACCGGCTCTGCAAGCTTAGCCGCTGACTGCTGCATTACTGTGCCACCATACTTGCTACTCACCGCCGCAAATAGTCCCACAGCCAGCAGGCGGGCCCCCGTGCAATTTCTTCTTCAGGCGTGTGGTAGAAGGGCTCGCGTGCGGGGGTGGGCAGGCAGAAGGCGTCGGGCGGGCAGCAGAGGCTGAGTGGGAAAGTCGGAGGGGGAGGGGGGAGGTGAGGTGGGAATACAGATACAAAGCAGGGCTGGAACGTGCAACAGGTGGACAGGCAGTGGGTGTCGGGCGGACAGCAGAGGGTGATAATATGGGCAGGAGGGTGGGAGTGGGGAGGCATACGGTGCATCAGACGGACAGGAGCAGATGGCATGGCCGGGACTGGCGGCTAAACACCTCGAGGCGCAGTGCATGCAGCAAGCAGGCATCAGCCATGCAACCCGGCCCAGTGGAACTCCACCAGAGGCGCCAGGTGCAGCTCAGAGCAGCAGGGCAAAATCAAGCTACACGCCGTCCCCGGCGCACTTGAAGTCCACGCATATGAGTGAGTTGCAGCTCAGGGCAGAAAGCGTTAACAATTTACAATTAATACAAGCCCGTCCCCCGCTCACTTGAAGTCCACGCGTATGAGGGGGAAGGGCGGCGTGCTGCTAGCCTGCTCCTGCAGGCTGGCCACTGCACACAGGAGAGAGCGTTGCAGATTGGTCGGTGCGGCAACATGATAAGAGAGGGCCGCTCCTGCAGGCTCGCCACTGCAAAGGCGGCCAAATCGGACCAGCGGGAGGCCTGCTGTATTCATAATTGGATCGCAGCTCACCCGCCCCTCGGTAGCTAGACACTTCATCCAAGTCCACAGTGGCAGTCACCACCTCAACCTCCTTCATGCTGAATTGCGAACCCTGCAAGGCGGACGGTCAGGGGCCGATTGGAGGAAGTGCGTGGTGAATGTGACCCTCATTTGGTACCAGCCGCGCCTATCCGCACCCACAGATAAGCACGCTGTGGCAACCTACAAGCACACGCAATCCATCCACACCTGCGCCACGAGCTTGCCATTGACCACCGCACAGGCGCATCCGTCAAAGTAGAGCCGCCCGCCATCGCAGCCCTGCTTGGCAGGCAGGGCAGCGGTGGCAAGCAGGCGGGGCTCACACGAGCGTACGCATTAGACTGCATGCTGCACAAACATACTATCCAGAGCCTGCCAGAGGCCAGAAACAGCCAACACACGCCATCAACCAATACAGCGGCAATCACAGACCCACCTGCTGGTTGGCATACAGGTACACGCCGCCCGACTTGGCGGTTGCGTTGAGCATCAGGTCCAGCCGCTGCAAACAAGCAGGCAGGGAGGGCAGGCGGTTGACGGCGGTTCGCACCAGCACTGCCAGCCCCTTAGACTGCGTGCAAGCGCTGGGCAGCAAGGGAGGGCAGCCCTTGCGCACAGCAGACACGCATCTACTACGGCTGTGCAGAACTCAAGATGGGCATGCCTGGTTCAGCTTGCGCAGCTGGTGGTGCGAGCCGCTGCCGTTGCTGATGATCTCCACACCTGCAACGGATGTGCGCGTGTGTGCACAAATGTGTGTGATTGAGGCGCAGTAAAGCGCAGGCTGCGCTGAGCTTGACAGGCCAGCTGGACATGCGAGGCTCTGGATGGGCAGCAGCTAGCCCGGCCCATGAACCGCAAAGCCAGCGCTGTGGCCCAACCCGGAAAGCCTGCCTGCCAACGCTTAAATCGTTGAGCGGCGCCTGGGGATCGACCCCCCCTCGCAGCTGCCAGTGCTGGCTGCACAACTGCCCCCAGCCTTGCAAGACCTACAGACCTGCCAGCGCCAGGTCGATGTGCGGCGCCTGGGGAGTGAACAGCTCCTCGCACGTTTCAGCCGCCAGCACCGTGTCGCGGAACGCCAGCACTGCACACAGCGATCGGAGGATGCAAGCAAGTAGGTGTGCACCTGCGCGCCGCCGGATCGACAGGATGCAGCCAAGCGACTCGGAACGTTCTCTGGCTGCCCGCGCCTCTGGCTGCTCATCAGACAAGGCAAGCTCGCAGCCTGGCCCCTGACTCGCACCCGCATCGCCAAAGGGGCAGGAGGTCTGTCCCGTGATGGCCGCCACATCAGCCGGCAGCGTGTGCTCCTCCCACTCCCGCCGCCGTTTCCAGGTGGCAAAGTACCGCGTCTCTCTGCAGCGTATGGGGAGGAGAGCTTGGTTTTGAAGCTAGTTGGTTTGCTCCTTCCAGGTGGCAAAGTAGTGTGTCTCCCTGCAGCGTCCGGGAAGAAGAGCTTAGTCTTGGACTTGATTGCTCCCAAGGGGCAGAGTAGCGCGCCACGGCAGCGCATTCCGCAGCCCTATCTAACGTCTGATAGCCTCGTAGTGGCCCGTGCAAGCGCCACCAGCGCACCTGTAGTTGCCGTCGTTGGCCAGGTGGAGCTTGGGGCGGATGAGCAGCACGCGGCGGTTGAGCAGGAAGATCCTGGGAGGTGGGGGAGACAGTGCACAGGCGGTTTGGCATTGGGTAGGGGAGGGAGTGGAGAGGTACACAGGCGGTTTGGCAGTGCTGAAAGGTGCATGCGGAGGGCGGCTGTGCTGGCAGAAAGGGACGCAGGAAGCAGCAGCAAGAATAACGCAGCAGAAGCAGGATGAGCAGCAAGGGATGCCCCGTGCAAGCAGCACCGCCTGCAAGCAAGCAGCACAGCAGCAGCAGCTCACACCTGCAGTTGTAGCACACGCCGCAACACATGCCCTGGAAGTTGGCATCTGGACTGAAAACAGCAACTGGCAGCAACTGGCAACAGGCGGCTCACACCTGCCGTTGTAGCGCACGCCGCGGTGCAGGAACTGGCAGTTTGCGCCTGGACTGAACACAGCAACTGGCAGCACCTGGCAGCAGCAGCCGCACCTGCAGTTGTAGCGCACGCCGCGGTGCATGACGGGCATGCCCACGTCGCACACAATGCCGTCGGTGTGCCCGCCCCGCAGCAGCTCAGCGATGCACTCCTGTGGCAGGGTGTGATCGAGGATGGAGGGCGTGGAGGAGGGGGTTGGGGGTGGGGGCGGCAGCGTGGCAGGGCAAACGTCACGTTACCAGGCCAGCGGCAGCCGGGCAGCGCCAGCAGCAGCCGGGTAACGCCACATACAGCTCTGGCCACACTCTAGAGGCACTGTGCCTCCACACTGCTGGATCTCCTCACCCACGAGTGCTCCACGGTGTCGTGCTCGCTGAAGTGGTCCTCGCAGCCGTACCCCGGGATCTCCAGCTCCGGTCCCACCTGGCAGTTAAAAAATGAGGTTTCAATGCCACAGGTGCTATGGTTTACTGCAAGGAAGAGCAAGCAGCCGTAGCTGAGAACCCGCATCTAGGGCCCCACCTGAAAGTAAGAAGCAGGAGGCACAGGGCAGGAAGTGCAGCTGTGCGGCAGCAGGTGGCAAGACTGTCCAGCCGCTGCCAAGCGCTCTGTGGGCACCCAGCGTGTGCAGCGGCGCCCAGCTTCACCATGGACCTCCCGGAAGCAAACCCTGGCGCATGCTGCTGCCCGCACCGACCTCCAGCTGCATCCAGCCCAGCACGCACCCGGTAGGTGGCGCCGCGGCGCCGCGCCTCGGCGATGGAGCGGGTGATGCGGCGCAGGTTGCCCTCAAAGTCCATGGCCCACTGGTCCAGGTTGCACGTGGCCAGGACGGCCAGCCGCTGCCGGCCCACCATGCCGGGCGGGCTGGGAGGGCGGGGTGGCGCGGCCAGCGGCGGGGGCGGAGCGCAGGCGGCTGGGAGCTGGCTGGCTGGTATTCTGATGAATATGAACAGTGATCTGCACACGAAATTTTACTGCGATGGCGCCCTGGCGCCCGGGCGAGCGTAGACCAGCGCAGCACGGCCGCTGTGGCACAGCAGGAGTGGAGACAGAGGCGATGTCTGCGCGCATCGAGACCTGTGATCACGTCAGTATCGATGTGGCATTGAGCAGGCGCGCCCGACAAGCGCAGCGGCGATGGAGCCCGAGTTGCGCGAGGCGGAGGCCTCGGAGGAGCTGGGCTTCTTCTTCAAACGTCTGGGAGAGCTGTGCTTCTCTCCCGCAGCGGCGCAAGCCCACGGCGGGCCTGCCAGCAGCCTGGCGGTGGCCGCTCGCGCGGGAGCCGTCTTTTTCAGCGACGCCGAGGGTGCGCAGCGATACGTTGGGTACACACTGTGATACTGACTCGACACCAAGCCAGCTGCGCACTTGCAAGCACGCTCGCAACTCAAGCTCCTTGCCGTCGCTGCTCACTGCCCTTGCTGCTGCCATGCAGGAGTGTACGCCTGCCGCACCACCGATCTGCTGCCACGGCTGCAGAAATGGAACAGCGATGAGTGAGTGGGGGCGGTGCCGCCGCCGCTGCCTTGCAATCTGCGTGCTTGCCATTGCGACTCACAATCAGTTGCATCCCCTTGCTGACGCATACACCAACCTCGGTGCCCGCTCTTCACAGGCAGCTGCCGCCCACGCCGGCTGGGGAGGTAGCATCTGCGGTGCTGCCGCTGCCAGGCACGGCGCTGCTGTCCCTCTCGCCCGACGAGGCCCTGCTGGCAGCGTACGTGGGCCCCACAGCACACATCTACAGCACGCAGCAGCTGCTGGCGGGCAGCGCAGCCGAGCTGGCGCAGCGGCAGTTCCCGGCCGACGTGCTGCGCCTCGCCTGGCGGCCCGGTTCAGCCGCCGGTGAGTTTGCGGCCCTGCTGGCAGACGGCAGCACCCACCTGGGCAGCCTCGCAGCCAGCAGCACCGCCCCTCTGGCCGCCGCGGCCGGCCTGCCTGCGGCCTGCGTGGCGTGGAGCCCCGACGGGGCGCAGCTGGCGCTGGGTGCTGGCGACGAGGTGGTGCTGTATGTGGCAGAGGGTGACAGCTGGCGCCATGCGGCCGCGCTGCGTGCGCTGTCCAACGAGGTGCAAGACGATGACCAGCAGCTGCAGGTGGGGGCAGGGCTGCTTGCCATACACTGCAGCAGGGCAGCTGGGCTGGCAGCGAAAAAACGTGCTGCCGCGCGGTGCTGCGGCTGGCTACGTATGGGCGCTGTTCTGACCCGCCTCGTTTTGTTGCCACAGGCAGGTGGGCAGCCTGGCCTGGATGAACTCTCTGCTGTCCTGCTCTGCTGGAAGCTGCTTCCACATCTCTCCTCACACTGGACGTGTCCTGCCTCTGCCGCCTGCAGGTGGACAGCCTGTCCTTTGTGGCCCCCTCCGCCATCCTGCTCTCCTGCAAGCTGCTGGTGGACGGAGCGGAGGAGAACTTTGCGCCGCTGGCCATGCTGAGCTGGCAGGGGGAGCCGCCAGCGGCCGGCAGCGTGGAGCTGGCAGGTGGGCGCTGGTTGGGAGTTGGGAGGGCTCGTTGACTGCTGTGTTAGGCGGTGTGGAGTGCCTCGCCTAGCTTCTGCAGTGCTGTCACAAGAATGGGCGGTACTGGATTCGCAGAGAGCCGGCTCGTCTTCAAACTGCGGTTGAGCGCCCTCCACCCTGCTGCAGAGTTCTTTGCCAACAACATTTCCGAGGGCACAGCGGACCAGGGGCCCTGGTTGCAGACCGCCACTGTGCCACAGGTGTGTGCACAGGCTTTGTTTCCCCCCTCACACAAGCCCCACCAAGTTGCAGCCGGGGGCAGCCGTGCATGCCCGCCGCAGTGCCTCGGGCGACCCACGTGAAGCCGCCTCTCGCCTCGCTTGACACGTAGTTACCCACTGTCCGCTGCTTGCTGTCCCGTTCTTGCCTCCCACTTTGCAGTGGGGGGCCACCGTGTACGCCCACCGCAAGGCCATGGACGATCATGTGAACCCGCCTCTTGCCCCGCTTGACATTGTGCTGCCATGTCGCGCCCCTGTTTTGCAGTGGGGAGCCACCGTGTACGCCCACCGCAAGGCCATGGACGATCATGTGAAGCTCGCTGTGCTGGCGGGCGGGCAGGCGCTGGCGGCTGACGTCACAGACGACCGGCTGGCGATCCGCATCCCCAATGCTCCTGGTGGGTTGGGTGGTGTGCTACCAGGCTGTTTGACAGACCCAACCGGTTGCGGCTACAACCAAGCACTCGACTGCGTTACCTACTGCTCGTGCTTGATTGGCTCTCTACTACTTTTTACCATCGCAGACGATGAGGACAACTTTGTGGTTGGCATGGGCGTCGACTGCACCTGCACCGGGGTGGCGGTGCAGCACCCCACCGACGCCACCGCCCCCGACCTGCCGCCCCAGCCGGTGCTGCTGGTGAGAGAGGAGGGCTGGGCATGTGTTTGTGGGCAGGCATCATGTGCCTTGGCATTGCCCGAGGGGCTGGTTCGAGCAAACTGCGCGCTGGTTCACGGTGCCCGAGCATCCGGCTGACCACCGTCTGTCTGCTTTGTCCGACATTGCTCACTGTGCGCAGGTGGCCACATCTGATGGCGTGCTGCGCTGCTACACGTTTGGTCGCATCGACTCGTCAGTGGGAGGCCCCGCCACCTGTGTAGTGGCACCGCCGCAGGCGCTGCCACCGGCGCCGGCGGGCGTGATTGCGGCGGCAGAGGAGGCTGCTGCGGCTGGTGCAGCAGCAGGCGGGGAGGGGACGGCGGAGGACCGGGCTGCGGGGACGGCACTGCCTGACGAATCTGACTTTGAGGTGGGTTGAAGGCGCTCTGGGAAAGCGGTTTGCCGAATCGTGCCAGGCCCCCGGTTCCTTTCAGCGGCAAGTTGAGGCTGCGCGGTGCAAGTGCAGCCGCTGCTCGACTCTGCCCTGCTGTTTGGCTTGTTCCACTGAGCCCGTCCACACTCCTGCACGCTGCCTGCAGGAGGAAGACGAGGAGGAAGAGGCAGTAACACCGTCCCCGACAGCTGCACATGCAGCCACACCCTCAGCTGAGGAGCAAGCAGCCGCCACCGCACTGCCGGACGAGGAGAGCGAGTTCGAGGCGAGTGGGATGGCGGGCGTTTGCCGCTGCATGCTGCTGGCGGTTGGCTGTGGCCCAGCTGCCTGCCTCACTGGCGGGGACCTGCTGCCATGTGAGCGAGGAAGGGCCCATTGCGCATCTCTGTACCCGCCACCCATTACCTTGCAGGACGAGGAGGAGGAGGTTGAGACGCCCAAGGGTTTGGCACCCGTCCCATCAGCCGCAGCTCCCCACAAGCAGCCGGACCAGCTGACAGTGCCAGCTGGTGAGCAGCCTGCTGGCAAACCACTCTTTGCCTTCGCCTCCGCCCCGGCCAGCGGAGCCAGCCTGGCTGGCGCAAGCGCAGCACCAGGGTTTGGCTTTGGAGCGGCTAGCAGCGGCGCATTTGGGGCGGCTGCCTCTGCACCGGCTTTCAACTTCAGCCTGGGTGCCAGCAGTGCAGCAGGCGCAGCAGCGCCGGCACCCTCATTCGGCTTTGGTGCGGCAGCGAGCGGCGCAGCGGGCACAGCTGCAGCGTCGGCCCCCGCATTCGGTTTCGGTGCTGCAGCCAGCGGCGCAGCAGGCGCACCAGCGGCCTCCACGCCCGCATTTGGGTTTGGTGCCGCTCCTGCCGGGGGCTTGAGTTTCGGCGGCCCGTCTGCTGCCAGCAGCGCTGGTGGGCTGGCATTTGGCAGCGCACCCGCTTTCGGCAGCGCTCCCGCTTTCGGCAGCGCTCCCGCTTTCGGCGGCGCGCCAACCTTTGGGGCAGCATCATCTGCTGCTGTTGGGTTTGGCTTTGCAACACCGGTAGCGGCCAGCAGCGCAGCAGCGGCACCTGCAGTGGCAGCCCCTGCAGCCAAGCCCAAGGCAGCCGCCTCTCAGCCGCCCATGCCCAGCCTGGCTGCGGCGGCAGAGTCGCAAAAGCTGCTGGCCAAGGCGGCAGCAGCCACGGGTGCAGCCAAGCCGGCGGCAGCAGCAGGTGAGACCAAACCCAAGGCTGCTGCCTCACAGCCACCCATGCCCAGCTTCGCAGCAGCAGCAGAGTCGCAGAAACTGCTAGCCAAGGTTGCTCCCCTTGCTGCCAGTGCGGCCAAGCCGGCGGCAGCAGCGCCTGCGGCAGCCCCGCGAGCCGCCACACCTGCAGCACCAGCGCAGCAGGCCAAGCCGGCAGCAGCCGCTGCCCCGTCCAAGACGGCTGTCGACGCACCGCAGCCCAAGCTGGCAGGTGGGTTCTGCCTGCCAGGTGTCACAATTTTCCGTGTCCGGTTGAATTCCAGTGCTCGAGGGTTTGAGAGCAATCACTGGTGGGGTGAGAGGGCTGTGCTGACGCAGTGAATCGGGAGTAGCAGCAGTACCCCACCCGAGCCCTCCTGCACCAACACCTTCGTGCCGCAGCCGAGGCCCAGGAGGCGGCGGCCATGGAGGCCGACTTTTTGCGCTCCCTGCACCAGACACGGAAGCTGGAGGCGGAGCTGCACGACGCGCTTGCCGCGGTGCTCAAGGTGCGCAGCGCCTGAGCTGTTTCGTCCCAGCTCGGCTGGGGATATTTGGTTCCATTGCAGTTCGGTCGGAGAGGGTTTGCGTCAGACGCGGCAGTCCGCGACGTGCGTGCTGCCGCTGTGCTGAAGATGCGTGTGTATTGGGAGTGTCAAGTGCCATGCGAGGTCGCGTGCTTGCCTGCACACTCAAGGACTCATGTAGTGCATTTCCAGCGTGCGGTTTGCAGCACTGCGCTTGAGAACTGGAACTCTGAGGTTGCGGCCCTTTGTTGCCTCCCCTTGATTCTTCCGGCAGGGTGAGGGCCCGCACACAGCCGTGGCATTCGCCAAGCTGCGGGAGCGTACGCAGCAGCTGCAGGAGCGGGGCGCGGCAGCTACGGCCGGGCTGGAGCAGCAGCGGCAGCAGGTGGCGGAGGTTACGGCGGCTGCCAAGGTAGGCAGGGTGCGGCACGCACAGCGATCAGCAAGCAAGGGTGGGCCCAAGGCATGCTTGGTGCTGCTGGCGCCGGCGGCTGGCGCATTCACAACTGCTGTTCGCTGCCAATTACACCGACATATGTGCCTCCTGCTCTGTCTTGCCTGCAGGATGCTCTGCGCAAGTGCGAGGCGATGCCGGCCTTCCAGCCAGGCGCCAGCGCAGGAGGCCTGCTTGACAGCCAGGCCCTGCTGGCGCGGCAGCCGCTGGAGCCTGCGCTTGCGGCACTCAGGTGCGGGCACAGAGCGGCTCCGTTGTCTGCTCTGTTGTCATTGTGCTGGACTGCGGGCCTTGCTGGCGTGGCAGCTGGTGCGGCAGCCGCTGAAGCCTGCGCTTGCGGCGCTCAGGCGCGGGCAGAGGGCCGTGCCGCCTGGTTAATGGCGGTTTACCTTGCCTAACACGCAGCACGCTTGCAATATATTTTGTTGTGTGGGCTGGCGCTGGCATGTCATGCTGTGTTGCCCTGCACCGTGTGCCTGCAGGGACGACATCCGCTCCCAGCTGCAGCAGCTGCGCTTGACAGCTGACGACCTCCAAGAGTGCCTCATGGTGCGGCGCTTCTGCTTCCGTGCATTACTCTCAGCGCGTGAACAGGCATTCGCCTGTCGCTGGCTGGCGGCAGCTGCGCCTGGCAAGCTCTGCACATGCCGCATGTGCCACAGTTTACTACCCCACGCCCTCGCATCCGCACGGGCGCTGGAAGAGCGGCAGCGCCAGCTAAACTGCCCCCAGCTGCATTGCACGTGCAGCCAACCCATCCACTCTGCTCCACCCTCAACGCAGGCGCTAGAGGAGCGGCAGCGCCAGCTGCGCGCCACCGACGGCGCGCCGCCGCCGCGCCTGACCAGCCAGCACCTGTACAACACAGTGAACGCACAGATGGGCATCATCCAGGCGCAGGCGAGCTTCGCGGTGCCTGCATGGTGTAGGGCCTGCCACCTGTAGCCTGCCAAGGCGCCGTGCTCGAGATTTGGTGCGGCCTACGCTGCATCACACAGCCTCGCAGCCCGCATCGTTGCCTGCCCAGCCTCACCTCACGGGTCCAACACAACTCGCGTGCACCTTGCAGGCGCTGCGGCTGCAAGAGCTGACGGCTCGGCTGGAGGCTCGGGGCCTGCTGGAGGACGTGGACTTGGATCTCGATCTTGATGGCCTGGATGGAGGCAAGTTTGGTTCTTGTTTGCCTGCCGGTTTGTGTGGTTCAATGAGTATGCACGCTGGGAGGCTGGAGGATGTGGACCTCGATGTGGACCTGGAGGGCCCGGATGGAGGCGAGGTTTTTTTTTCACGTCGGGTTCTGGAGGGTAACTATGCCGAGTGTGCACGCTGGGAGGCTCGGGGCCTGCTGGACCTCGGTCTGGAGTTTGACGGGCTGGATGGAGGTGAGTTTGGATGGTGCCTCACCTCTCTGCTGCCGCCGCGCCATGCGTTCTCTCTGCATCGTTGTAATGTCCAGATGTTTGCTGCTGGGCGGCGCTGCCCTGCTGCTGCTGCTGCTGCTGAGCGTGACTGCCGTCTGCCTTTGTCAACATGGCCTGCAGCTAACCATAAACAGCTTGTTCCCCCCCTGCTGCCACAGAAGAGGCTGGGCTGCCCATCAACCGCCAGCTGACCCGGCTGGTGCTGACACCCGGCAGCGCCACCCCTGGCGCCAAGGGCGGCCAGGGCCGCCGCGGGTCGCCGTCGCCCTACGACAGCACTGGGCGGCGCAGGTGGGAGTCGTTTTAAACTTTTCTCTTTTTCTCTATGATCTTGATAAAATTAGAAGAGTCGGAGGAGGGGTTGGGTGCAGTGCAGGTGTGTTTGTCTGCCTGCCATCGACGCACATGGGTGCCACACCTGAGCGGCTATCTAGCCAGGTCCCGCTCCGTGTACTCCGACGGCTGGCCAATCGCCGTGACTCACCCGGAACCCCATTCTGGCGCACCCCCTGGCCCCAGGTCGCCATGGCAGTTGGTTGCAGAGTCTCCCGCCTCCCAACGGCGCGGCAGCAGCAGCCAGACGCCAGTCAGCCAGCCGCGGCGCTCTCCTCTGGCCCTGACCTCCCCAGCAGCAGGTACCTCGCCTGCCGCTGGTGGTGCAGGCCGCTGGCAGCAGCTGCAGCAGCAGCTGTTGCAGCGGTGCCAGGGCGAGGGGGGCGGCATCCGTTTCACTGCTGCCAAGGCACGGGCCCGCCCCGCTGCAGCAGCAGCGCCTTCGCCGCCTGCCAAGCCAGCAGCTGCAGCGCCCGCCCCGGTGCCAGAGCTGCCGCCGTTCAGCCTGGCGAATGCCGCCAAGCCAGCAGCCCCGGCCGCACCCGCCGCGGCTGCAGCCAAGCCTGCTGCAGCCGCACCTGCATTTGGGGCTGCAGCGCCAGCCGGCGGCCTTTTTGGTGCAGCATCAACGCCAGCATTCAGCCTTGGAGGTGCTCCCGCGTTTGGTGCAGCATCCGCCCCGGCCTTTGGCACAGCTTCCGCGCCGGCGTTTGGTGGCTCCGCGGCCAGTGGCACCCCTGCAGCCACAGGTGAGGCCTGATGGTGGTGATCGTTTGTCTGCCGCGCTGGCTGCTGCTGCTGTGTTGCGAGTGTGCAGCTGGGGTGGCGCGGCAGCAGCCTTTTGGCCAACTGCCCTACCCGCCACCCACCACACCTCCCAGGTGAAGGTTCTTTCTTCCTGCCGGCTGCTCGCTTTGAGGGTGCCAAGCCCGGCTACGTGTTCAAAATGGATGGCAGCGGGCTGGGCTATTACAAGGACCAGCAGCTGCCCACCGCCGGCAGCCTGTTTGGTGGGTTGCGATGAGCTCCTTGCGTACCGCAGCTGCTGTAGTGCTATCATTGTACAGCTCTCGCTGGTGGCAGTAAGCGAGCGGGTCTGGCACATACTTCGCTCACCAAAGTTGTCGCCGCCTCCTCCCCACCTGCAGGCAAGCCCGCCACGGCACCTGCAGCAGCAGCCCCTGCAGCCAAGTCCAAGGGTTCCGCCTCCCAGCCGCCCATGCCCAGCCTGGCCGCGGCGGCTGAGTCGCAAAAGCTGCTGGCCAAGGCAGCAGCTGCAACGGGAGCAGCCAAGCCGGCAGCAGCAGCAGAGAGCAAACCCAAGGCAGCCGCCTCGCAGCCGCCCATGCCAAGCCTGGCTGCAGCAGCAGAGTCGCAAAAGCTGCTGGCCAAGGCAGCAGCTGCAACGGGAGCAGCCAAGCCGGCAGCAGCAGCAGAGAGCAAACCCAAAGCTGCCGCCTCGCAGCCACTCATGCCTAGCTTTGCAGCGGCCCAGGCAGCTCAAGCTCGCTTCGCTGCCTTCCAGGCCAGCAGCCCAGCAAGCAGCAGCAGCGCAGCAGCAGCTCCTGCAGCGGCCGCCGCCCCTGCCGCAGCCTCCGCCCCTGCCTTTGGCTTTGGGGCAGCTAGCAGCGCGTCCGGCCTGTTTGGGGCAACCACCCCCGCAGCATCCTCGGCTGCTGCCGCGCCTGCTGCCTCGGCCCCCGCAGCAGCCAGCAGCGAAGCTGCCACCGCCGGCCTCAGCTTTGGCTCATTCGGCCTCGGCGGTGCCAGCAGTGCGGCGGCAAGCGGCACAGCAGCCTCGCCATTTGGCAAGGGCCTCAGTTTCGGGGCCAGCAGCTCTGCAGCGGCAGCCAGCAGCCCCTTTGGTGCCTTTGGCGCAGCGGCCAGCAGCGCAGCAAGCAGCGCCGCCCCGGCTGCGGCGTCGTCTGCAGGCTTTGGCTTCGGCGCTGCACCAGCGGCCAGCGCTCCAGCGAGCATCTTTGCAGCAGCCTCCAGCGCAGCGGCGCCCACCTCCTTGTTCGGCGCAGCTAGCAGTGCGGCGGCAGGATCGCCTTTCGGAGCTGCGGCCAGCAGCGTAGCCTCGGGGCCGTCGTCCCTGTTTGGTGCAGCGCCAGCAAGCAGCAGTGCCTTTGGGTCGTTTGGGGCCTCGCCAGCAGCCAGCAGCGCAGCGTCCTCGCCGTTCGGTGCCTTTGGCGCCTCCCCTGCAGCCAGCAGTGCAGCGGGCTCGCCGTTCGGAGCAGCGCCGGCCTTTGGAGCGGCACAGGTGCGCTTCTGGGGGTTTGTGATGTGGACTGTTGCATGGCAGAGGCAGGATTGATGGAAAATGATTAAGGATTGAAACGTGCTCTCCACCCAGCCCTCACAACTGCCTGCCTGCCTTGCGTCCACTTTTTGCAGTCCGGCGCTGCGGCCAGCCCATTTGGAGCCTTTGGCGCAGCCAGCAGCGCAGCCGCCAGCAGCCCCTTTGGCCAGGCCGCCTCCCCTGCAGCCGCCTCGACGCCTTTCGGTACCCCGGCGCAGCCAGCCGGCAGCGTGTTTGGCGCGCCTGCCACACCTGGCTTCGGGCAGCCTAGTGGTGAGCTTGGGCGGGGACGTACCTGCTGCTGTGGCTGCCAACGAAAGGACATTGCAGGCAGGTGGCATGAATAGCCCCGAATTTGCTGCTCCTGGCCCTGGCATGCGCATGGCAGCCAATTGCAATGTGCTTGGCAGTCACAAGTGCGCTTCTTCCTCCCCACCCTGCAGGCTTCGGCGCCGCGGCCAGCCAGCCGGCATTTGGACAAGCCAGCGGCTTTGGCGCCGCCGCCAGCCAGCCAGCCTTTGGGCAGGCTAGCGGGTTTGGAGCGGCATCGTCGCAGTCTGCGTTCGGGCAGCCCAGCACCTTTGGCGCAGCGGCGGCAGCGGGGCAATCAGCATTTGGCCAGCCGTCTGGGTTTGGCGCTGCGGCCAGCCAACCGGCCTTTGGCCAGGCCAGCAGTGAGTCCAAACAGGCAAAACCATGTCCGTGCAAAAGGGAGTCATATGGTGAAAGCGCTGTCAGCTTTGGTCGGTGCTGCATCCTGGCTTGACACTGTTTCCTGCATGCCCCACCCTGCAGGCTTTGGAGCTGCTGCTGCTAGCCAACCTGCTTTCGGCCAAGCCAGTGGCTTTGGTGCCGCTGCCAGCGCGCCGGCCTTTGGGCAAGCCAGCGGATTTGGCCAGCCAAGCGGTGAGTGAGCAAGTCATGTGGCGGTGAGCTGCAGATGGGTTCACTCGCAGGGGGTGCATGGGGGTGCATGGCTCTCGCTTCTGCCCACTCGCACAACCTTCACCAGTGCCCATTTGCTTCCTATCCTTCCCTGCAGGCTTTGCGGCGGCAGCCAGCCAGCCGGCGTTCGGCCAGTCCAGCGCCTTTGGAGCGGCTGCTCAGCAGGGCGGCGGCTTTGGAACCTTTGGCCAGCAGGCTTCGCCGGGCGGCGGCAGCCCCTTTGGCGGCGGCGGCTTCGGGTGAGCGCAAGACGCTCAAGACAGCACCCATGTCTGACCACAATGGTTGCCTGCTGCTGCGTTTGCTGCACTCCTTGCTCCGGACTGAAGGTTGTCGCTACCCGCCCTTGGCCCACGCAGGCAGCAGCAGCAGGGCGGCGGGTTTGGCGCGTTTGGCGGCGCGGCCACACCGCCCAAGCCTGCGGGCGGCGCAATGTGGCAGCCCCGCAAGTGACCTGCCTCTTGATTGTGTGTAACGCAACCAACTGCCTCTAGGCTAGTAAACCACAGGACGCTGCCGCAGCATTACACAGCCCACAGAACCGAGGCTGTTTGGCAGTGTGCCAGCTAACTCGCCAAGTTTGGGGCAGGCTGTGCCACCAGGCACAGCACGCACAAACAGAGCTGCTGCCTGCTTCACTGCTTCTTCTTCATCATTCACGCATCATTCATGCGGTAGGGCGCTGGCCACTGGTCTCCGCACCGGCCGCAATCTCGCCGCCTGCTGTGCCAGCCGCATCTGAGGGACCGGTTGCCTCTGCTCCGCCCTGGCCACGGCCCGCCTTGCCGCCCTGGCCCACAGAACATGGGCCTCTTGTCGTCTGCAGGTGCAGGGCAAGCAGCGAGACACACGCATCATGCCAGACTGCATCCAGGGGTGGGCACGGTACAGGCGCAGCCCACATGGCTTCCCACGTCCACCCCAGCCATGCCTGTCTTGCACTCCCTTGCATCCTCCGCCTACTTGGGAACTGCAGCTGGGCCGCCCTCCTCTCCAGCAGCCCCCTCCCACCACAGTCGACCCACATCAAACGGCCCACCTGATGCGCGCAGCTCCAGCACCAGGCGCACGCGCTCTGCTACCGGTTGCGCATCATCCGACACAAGCCCAGTTCCCTGCTGCTGAGCAGCAGCGGGAGGTCAGCAGTCGCCTTCCGGCTGCCAAGCCGTGGTGCCGACGCAGCCGCTGCACCGGCCCCGCCAGCGCCGTCACGCCAGTGGCAGCCGCCCCACGTGTACGCCGGCATGAAGAAAAAGTGTGCGGCAGGGAGAATGTCGGGAATGATGCAGGTTGGAAGGAGGCGCGTGTGGCATGTTGGGCAGGCAGCAGATGCGGCGGCAACAGCGGCGCGCCGAGCAGCGGCGGGAAGGGCGGCAGGGCAGCTGGCAGGGCGGGGGCAGTGCCCGCTCGACTTCCCACCTCCCTGTTGTTGATCGTCATCAGGGCTTTAGCGCTGATGGAGGCAAACCGGGCCCGCAGGGCCAGCCGGAGGCCTTCCCAGTACTCCTCTTCGCCCGCCATTTTCAAGGGGCCCCTGCGTCTTTCCCGAGGGGTGCTGAAGACTGCGGCAGAGGAGGGAGGTGGCCAGCATGGTGCATCAGCCCTGCCGCCGCACGCCAGCCATGCCCTTCCCTGCCCTCCTTCCTGCAAGGCGTCATCCTGTACAACACCGCGGCCCAGTTCTCGTTCAAGACGCTGGGCAGCGCCTACAACCATCAGATGAAGGAGCACAAGGTGTGCCGCAAGCAGCTGGGTGCTGCCCTGCCCAACACATGCCTGCTGTCCAGGCAACACGGTGCACCACGGTGCACGCGAGCAGTTGCACCCGTCAGGCAGCCCAGCCCAGCGCGGCCGAGTGTGTGCAGCGCTGCTATGCAGGCGCTGCGGCTGTCTCGCTGAAATGTGATGGTCCCATGGCTGCCCTCGCTGTGCAGGAGTTTTTCCACCTGCTCTTGCAGAGATGGAGGAGACTGGCAGTGGCAATGTCATGGTGGACTGCGACCTCACAGACGAGAACGAGCAGCCGGTGCGCATAGTGGTGGCGGAAATTGAGCTGGCAATGCGCCCCAGCAAGCCACTGCGCCTGCACCAGAGGGAGGGCGGCGGCGGCGCTGGCGGCGGCGCAAGCGGTGGCGGCGAGGGCAGCATCGGCGCCGGCAACGTGCTGTGCGGCCAGCTGCGCAAGGGCTTTCAGCTGGCATGCCAAGAAGATGGCGTGCCCGAGGCTGTGGAGTTGTACAGGTGGGTGCTCACTCCAAGGGGTCCTCGCCTGCACAGTACAGGCGATTGAAGCTGCCGTTCATGGCTGCTGTCGGCATGCCCCTGATTGATGATCTCATGCCAGCTTCACAGCATGTCGGCTTTGCCCCGCACCGGTGGCCGTCCCACACTGAGCACTGCCTGTCGCCCAATCCACTGCATCCCGCAGCTGGCTGTTGCCCACGGCATCCAGCGCCTCGGTCGCCACCCGAGCCATCGCCAACCTCAAGTGCGTCACCACCATGGGCGTGGCCCGCTCCCGAGCGCTGGGCCTGCAAGGCCACCTGCTCAGCGCACCCGGCCTGCCTGGCGCGGCTGCGGTGCTGGACGGCCTGGAGGACGCGCTGGCTGAGATGACGCGGGTGCTGGCCAAGTCGGCTCCGGGCGCGGCGCGCATGCTGGGCGGCTTGAGCAGTGAGTGCAGTTCGGTTGGAGTGGGAGGTGTGTGGCTGCCTGTGCGGTTGCCGCCTTGGAGTGACGTGCGGTTCATCGGCAGCAGCGCACCGTGGCAGTTTGCGGGTGCGCATGCGAGAGCGTGACCCTTGCCATGCTCGCCTTACTTACCCGCCCCCCCGCCTCCTCCCTGCCCGCCTTCCATCTGCAGACCTGTCGCAGCGCAAGAACGGGCCCCTGGCGCCCGAGGTGGCTGAGGCTGTAGCAGCCGTGACCATCCCATCCCGCCTGGGCAACACGCAGGAGGCGTCCGAGGCGTATGCAAAGGCCTTCACCACCCACGGCAAGGTGGGTGCATCGTGCGCCCTGGCTGGCACGCTTTGCTGCATGCTGGCCTGGTGCCGGCATGCGCTGCTTCAGGGTTCATGTTCAGCGCATGCGCCTCGCTGCTTCCGGTGGTTTGCAAGGTTCTGCGTTGGTACTGCGTTGCCCTGGCTCTGACTCCCAATGCTCGGCAACGCACTGCGCCCACAGCCGCCGCCCTTGCTTGCAGGTGCTGCGGCACATCCTGTGCAACATGTGGCGGTGGGTGCTGCCCGAGATCAAGATGCTGGAGCGCTACGGTGTCCACGGCGACTTCAACGATGTGGACATCACCACCCGGCAGACCATCCTGCAGCTGACCGGGTGAGGGCGGGGCAGCAGGGATGGTGCAGGCTGGTTGTGCTGCGGTGGCAACAAAGCGGGCTGCCGGTACCGCCGCTTAGCCACCATGAACCGGCTCAGCACTGCCTCCTGGTGGCCCCGTCACCTTCTCCCTGCAGTACGCTGGGCACTGAGTGGCTGGTGGAGGAGGCGGCCGACCAGTTTGGTATGCGCGGTGGGTTGTGGGCTAGAAGTTGGTCCAGATGCAGAGTTTGGGAGTTTGGAAGCCGGTCGCGATTGAGTATGGGTGCAGCTGTGTGCAGCAGTAGTTGCAGGCTACTCTATTGGTGCTGGCTTGCAAGTTGCAACCCCGTAGCCTGAAGCCTCCGAGAGGTTAGCCTCAGCAGCGCCTGCCACAGCAGCGCTGCTGTGGCAGCACAATCTGATGCGTCTCAACTGCCTACCTGACCGCCCTGCACACTTGGCGGCCGTCCACAAGCGGCTTGACACCATTCAAGCCAAGATCGACGCGCTGCTAGCGCTGGAGGAGGTGCGGCTGGAGGAGCACAGGTTGGGCTGGGAAGGGGGAAGNGGGGTTGAGGAGGCGTGCTCGGATGGGTGCGCCGAGGGCACCCGGTGCGCTTGGCATGCATCGACGTAGCACACTGGGAGCTGGCTGTTGTTTCGCCACGCCCAAGAGCCTGCAGTAACCTGCAGCAGCCACCGGCCCCATTTTCACATGAGCTTTGCTGCTGCATCCCGTGCAGCGGGGCCATGGGCCCCAGCCTGCAGCAGGCGCCCCCGGCTATGGCAGCAGCAGCACTGCAGGCGGCGGCGGCGGCAGTGCCCGCTCCTGAGCTCAGCGACGATGAGCCGCTGTACATTGGGGATAACGAGCCGGTGCTGGTAGACAGCCGCCTGCCACTGGATGCCATCAGCGAGCTGCTGCTGCAAATGGCGCTGCACGGCGCCGGCAACGAGTGAGGCAGCAGCAGCGGCGGCAGCAGCAGGGGCATGGCAATGCAGCACTGAGCAGCGAAGGCACAGTGTGTGGCGGCAGCAGGTGGCAGCCCTGGCCCGCTAAGGGCAGGGGCAGGCACGGGGGGTTTTGAATGCTAGCAGGGTTGCTGCCGCACACACCTGATGGCCCTGAAATCGTCTCACAAAATAAAGTCCATAGCTTGCTTTCAAGGCGTGTGTTTGAAGAAAAGGACCTGTAAAAAGAAGTGAACAGCGATGGTTGATGCGAGGGAGGGGACAGGTCGGGGGAAGGTCGGATCAGGCGGCACAGGTCAGGAGGGAAAAGGGGCTTTTTCCCCTGCTGGGCCGCCGCCGTTGGCAGCCTGGTCCGCACCGCATTAGGCAGAGTAATCACACCAGCGCTCACAGTACAGAGTATCTGGTCGCCTCAACAAAACACAAAGGGATACGCTGCCCGTCAGGCATTCAACGAGATTTTGTGACACCGCTCGCACGTCGCTGGTGCTGTGGCTCCTGCCGCTGCCGCGCCCCCTGCTGCTCCTGCCGCTGCTGCTCCTGCCGCTGCTGCTGCTGCCACTGTGCCCGGCACTCGCCGTGCCGTGGGGCACTGCCGGAAGCAGGGCGTGGCGAAAGCGGGGTCTTCTGCTTCCGGTGGCGGCGTCTTGCCAAAGCTGCGCTCAAGTGTGGGGCCGGGATGAGAGGGGCAGGGAGGGTTCGCGTGGGCTGGATTGGGGCTGGGCCTCAGCAGCCATCAGATTCTGCAACTTGCGGGCTGGGAGGGGAGGCGTGGGCTGGAGGGGAAGCGTGGGCTGGATTGGGGCTGGGCCTCAGCAGCCATCAGATTCTGCAACTTGCGGGCTGAGGATGGCATGCGGAAGTGTGCACCAATGCAGCATAGATCCAGTTGCTGCCAGCTGACGAGGGATGGGTGGCACCACACTGCCTCTGAATGGCGGAATCACTGGCCAGTGCGCAGCAACACTCACTGCCGCGCACCTGGCCTGCATTGGGCGGCAGCTCCAGCACCGCCCCACAAACTCAACACAAAATATATTAACCTTCACGCAAAGCACGGCCAGAAACAGGGCCGGACGCGCACCTGAACTGGCAGGAGAAGTCTTCGTAGTTGGGTTTCATCTCCAGCGCGAGCCCCATGTCCCTGGCGAAGAACTCCTGCAGACCGCGGAAGCTGTCTTGCTCGGGTCAGTGGTTTGAGTTGTCCACAACGGAGGCGCGGGGGTGCGACATGGCAGGCGCAGAGGGGCAGGCTGTCAAACGGTGTAGTGCCACACAATTCGCGCTGGCTGGCTGCCGTGCCGCAGCTTGCGCTTTTCTTGCCTGCACGCCCCACTGCGGGCTCACCTGGGTGGGCACCTTGCAGAGGTTGATGCCCTGTGGTTGAGCCGTTATCCAAATGGGCGCTCTGCTAAACATATAAGATAGCGGCACCCCGAATCTAGGATGATTGGCGCACCTGGGTGGGCACCTTGCAGGAGTTGATGCAGATGGAGGCGCAACCTGCCTCCTCGAGGTAGCGGCACCTGCATCAACGCGTTCAAAAAACGCGCAGCAGGCGTTTAAAAACTGCGCAGCCGCTTGTACAGCGGCGGCACAGCACATAGGGCTCGGCTCTGCCTGCTCGATTGATGGACAATTGCACAGGCAAGCAGATCAGCAGCCCGCGCACCGCTTCCACCAGCACACCGTGCGCCCGTCTGCCATCCCAGCAGGCCCCTCGCTGCTGCCCCAGTACATGCGGCTGAACAAACCCAGGGGCTGCATCCCTCGACTCACCGCTTGACCAGCACGCCGTGCCCCTTGCCCACACGGCCGCCATCAATTTCCACGTCATTCACCTGAAACCAGGCGGGCACAGCGGCGGTGCACACGGTATTCAGCGAGGCAGTGCGTGCAGCAACCGGCATGCCAGGAGCGGGAACCAAGCATGGCAGCTGGCAGTTGGCACTCCGCTGGAACAGCAACTGACAGGAACTGCACTCAGGTATGCCCACCCCGCACTCCCCGGGCGGCCGCTGGCACGCCAGCATTGCAGGAAAGAAACACCCGAGCCTGGCCTAACCACCCACCTCGCACTCCCCCATCAGCCACTGGCAGGTCAGCCAGGTGGCCCAAGCATTCAGCTGCACAGCAAAGGGAGCACGTCCAAACGGAGCCAGTGTTGCAGGCCAAGGATGCATGCAGCGGCAGGCCGACGCGCACTACAGCCTGCCCCAGCTGGCATGCCATTCCATGCTGCTGGCTGCCCAGCCGACGGCGGTTCCCTTGCCACTGCCTCACCTGGCAGGACAGCCCCGGCATGGGCCGCGAAAACATGACTGCAAATGCGCCGGGCAGCCAGGGCGGGAAGAGGGAGCGCAGGATGCCGCGAGTCGTCTCCTGGGTGCCGCGCGGCGTGGCGTGCATGGCGTTGAGCCGCCGCGTCAGGTCGATGATGGCATCATAGCTGCAGCGAGCGCAAGCTAGGATGGGGCCAGGAGCACGAATCGGGCAGGCGGCGTGGTGCATGGCGGGGGCGCGCTGCGTTCGGGCGTCAGGCCGATGTGGCAACGGACATGGAAAACACGGCAAATGCACGGCGCCGGAGGCATCAGCAGCAGCAATCACACGCTTGCTTCATCGTGCCATCGGCTGCAGCGCATTGCTCACCCCTCGAGAGGCGAGTCGGCGCCAATGGCGGCCACCATGCGGCGGCGGAACAGGCCGTACACCGCACGGTTGAGCGGCTGCGCATCAATGGCCGAGTAGTCGGGCGGCGGTGAGGAGGGGCCGGCAGCTACTAGGCCACCTTGCACCTGCGGCGGCGTGGCGGACCCGCTTGCCGCCGCCGCCTCTGCCGCCACTGGTTGGGCCCGGCGCTGCGGCCGCGGGTGCGCGCTCAGGTGTCGCCGATGCGCCGCCGTGCTGGTGCAGGGCTTGAAGGCCGCGGGGCAGCGCGCAGGAGGCGCGGCCACCAGGGCTCTGGCGCCAGCGAGCTCCATCGCCGTGCGGGCTGCGGTTGTTCGATGATGATCGTGGAGTCTGCCGGTGGCAATGCGGGGCTACAGCTCTCGCAAAGCTCCCCCATGCCGCCGCACGTGC
>RRZL01000078.1:156944-193888 GCA_006782975.1 Chlorella sp. Dachan | reverse complement strand
GCGTGTATTCGCATGATTCTTGATTTGACTTGATGTACATAGCGGTTGCAGAGCCAGCGAGTCTCACATTACGCGTGTTGGCAAGTTGATGCAAGTGCAGCACGCAGGGAAGCGTGCCACGGCTAGCACAGGGCGGGGCTGCAGTGCACCAACACCGACGAACACACTCCCACTCGTGTGCTCAAGAAACATGTACGCACCTGCCCAGCACGTGCTCGCTCACAATGTTGCCCGCCACCCGCACCACAAACAGGTCGCCAAAGCCCTGCAGGGAGGCGCTGGAGTTAGATAACGTTAATTGAACATGTTGGTGGCACAGATTGGTGTCCCCGCACCACAAATGGGTCGCCAAGGCCCTGCAGGGATGCGCTGGACTGCAGCAGGGCCAGCAGCAGGGAGAGATGCAGCAGGCACCCGCCGTCCGCGCCACACAACAGATCGCCATTAGCCCTGCGCCAGCAGAGCAGGACCATACGGATTGAATACGCAGCATGTGGCACACCAGCTTGAGCACTGGCCAGAAAGCCATGGCAAACAGCAGTGTGGGCTGCCGCGCAAGGCCGTGCCGCACGCAGCAGCCGGGCATGAGGCGCACAGCTGCACTTGCACAACTAAACGGCGCCGTGTCATCCCCACCGGCCGCGCTGACTGCACCCGCCAATGCTGCACACATGCAGCTGCAGGAGCAAGCCGCACGAAGCAGCAGACAGAAAGATGCGGGGAAAGATTCCGTGCCTGGTCGAAAATGAGCTCCGGCGGGAGGCGGCTGTCACTGCAGGTCAGCACCACGGCTTTGGGCGCCTGCCCGCCCCGCAGCCGCCCCCTCAGCTGCTCATCTGGGTGCACGCAGCCCTGCTGCTGGCCCTGCGGGGCGGGGAATCACAGCAGAGGGCAGGAGCAGCGAGTCGGCGGCGAGCAGCGGGGAGTGGCGGCAAGCGGTCGGGACGGCTGGGAGGGGCCATCGGGGCATGCGGGCTGCCCTGTCGAGTCTAATATGCACACTGACGGTGGTCGGTACGCTTGAGCAGCGGGGGAAGCGATGTGGAGGCAACCCTAAGGAGCCCGGCGCCTTATAAACGCCCCTAGCGGGGCCCCGCACCTTCACAAATCGTCGGTTGCCTTCAATCAGCTGCTCTAACGCAAACGCAGCCGAATGCTTCTCCTCGCCGAGCGGGAGGGCCGCCCTCAGCAGCCCCATCTGGGCCCTGCCGGTGCTGGGGTGCAATCAGGAGCGCACACAGGAAGCGCAGGAGTCGTCCGCCACCCCGCAAGTGCCCGCCTTGGCCCGCCGGTGGCGGCCGCCTCGCTGGCGCCGCATGCATGCCCGCCGGCAGCATTGCCGGCTCTGTCAGGCTGCTGAAGCGATCTGGCGGGCATGTCGCCTAGTCTTAGAGGCTGTCCAAACGTGCCAGCGAGAGTCAGCCTCTGCAGCTGCCCCAAGCTGCTCACGGCTCCGCATGCCACCTTGTACCGTCCCAGCATCGCGTCGAGGGGATGAGCAATGCCCCCGAACCCCCTCCAGTTCGCCTCTCAATCCCTTCAAAGCGTGCTGCAGGTTGGCTGGAGTGAGGTGCGTAGTGCAGAGAGGCGCCAGAGAGGGCAGAAGGCAACCTTGCCGCCCGTGCAAGGCCCCCAAGTGCAGCGACCACCTAGCCAGCCTCCCAGCCTCCCAGCCCTCCTCTTTGCCTGCCAGCCTGCAGAATGAAGGCCGCTCTGGCGATCCTGGCGATGCTGTGCTCCGCAGCCTGCGGCGTGGAGGGGTAAGCGTTGGTGCAGGCGGAGGCTGGAGGCCGCCACCGCATAGGTCGCGCGGCCGGAAACAAAGTATGGGGCGCGGCTGGTTTTTGCAGAAGTGATGTGTGGGAGCAGGGCGTGCAGTCCAACTGCATGCTCTACCAGGCTTGGAGAGGCGCTGCGGGTGATGTACTATTAGCAGACGAGTCTGCTGACCTTCCCGCTGCCGCACAGCCTTTCCGTGGACCTTCCTTCCCCTCCCCCCCAGCCTGCCGTCCAGCCGCAAGCTGCAGCAGCTGGCAACGAGCGCTGTGCGCATGTCCACCGCAACCGCGCAGGGCACCGGCAACACACGTGCGATTAGGTTTGGGGTTGTGCAAACACAGGGCGGCCAGAGCAGGGCGCCAACAAGGGTGCCGTCAACATGCAGGGCACCAGCTGTGCAGCGCCTGGTTAAGCTGAGCCTCAAGGCATGCTCCGCCTTGCATGTGCGCAGCCCTGCAACTGAAACCTGGCCCCCTTCCTCACTCCCCAAGCCCAGTGGCGACCACCGAGACTGCCGTTGCCACCACCCCAACCTCGGCGTCCTCGACCGGCAAAACCTTTGCACGGGGTGCGGCCACCATGCTGCCCTGCGCCTGCCACTCAACGACTGCTGTGCTCACCCCTGCTGTGCCTGCTGCTCAGCTATATGTCCTGCCATTACGTTCGCTTTTCTGCTGCACCTCCATTGTCTGCTGCCCACAGCCGTGAATGGCGACCCCGAGGGGCAGGCCCTGGCGGTGACCACCTCCTTTGGCAGCGCACGGGTGAGGGTAGGATGCAGGGGTGTTTGCAGGTAGCGCGGCTCCGTGAAAGAGCAGTTGGGGTGGCGCCCCGCCTCCTGCTAGAGGCGGTTGGGTCCCGGCCAGCCAATCTGCAGCGTTGCCTGTCGCTGCCCTTCAGCCTGTTCCAGCTCGGGCGACCCCCCTGACTTCAACTCGATTGATCGCTGTTGCACAGGACACGCGTGGCGGCATCGCCATCGATCAGGGCCACCAGATTGCACGGGGCAAGTTGCTTGCCAGACTTATGCCCTGGCAGTTGAAGTCACTTGTGTATGGCCAGGCGCCGGCTTGCCTGCGCA
The DNA here is from genome assembly GCA_006782975.1 of Chlorella sp. Dachan. Classification (NCBI taxonomy): domain Eukaryota; kingdom Viridiplantae; phylum Chlorophyta; class Trebouxiophyceae; order Chlorellales; family Chlorellaceae; genus Chlorella; species Chlorella sp. Dachan. The sequence continues at coordinate 191,028 of RRZL01000078.1, read as the reverse complement.
GCGCACGCAGCGCATGCCATTCGTGACGAGCCTCAGCCAGTGAGCAATGCCGCCCTGTGCAGGTGACCGCTCCGCCACCACCTACGGCAGCGGCACTTCCCTGGCCTCCAACGGCCTGGTCGCCGCAATCAGTGAGTAGCGGGGCAACTACAGGGGGTGCGTGATTGTTCGACAGGCAGGCAGGCGCGCATGCTGCAGGACGGCCGGCGCCTCCAGTGCTCCCACCACGAGCCCAAGCAGCACCCATTCCAGCTCCGGGCACACCCAAGCCCCTGCCCCTCCCTGCCTCTTTCTCACAGGCACAGGCTTACGCGTCCAACTGGCCCCGATCCCCACGCATGCAGTAGATGCTCTGCCAGCGTCGATCCCCACCCTGCCTCGTCCCCTACTCACCTCGATTCGCAGACACGGGCGGCGGCTACGCGTCCAACTGGCCCGCGTCGTACGGCTACGGCAAGGTCATTTCCCACCCCTTCAAGGAGGAAGTGATCCAGGCCCGCCCCGCCTTTGTGTCCGTGGCCAACAACGTGAGGGCGCCGGGCGGGGATTTATGGGCGGGAGGGCAGGGGCTGGGGCCGCAGCGGGAGGGAGGGGCATGCGGGCAACGGCAGGGGCAACAGCCAACCCTGGCAATGGTGGGCTGCAGCAGCCGCGCATCACACGCGGGCCACCTGCGCATAACGGTTGATGCGTTCCGGCGTGCTCTCCCATCTGTTTTGCTCACAGTTCTGGACGCTTGGTACCTACCAGCGGCCCTGAGCGGCAGCACGCATCGGCTGTTGCTACTCAGCTCCCGCATCCACCCGGCGGTACGCCACCCACCACGCCACTGCACATACCCACGACCCCATCCACCGATCCGTCCCGATTGCCTGATTGCCTGCCGGCACCATTCCTGCCATCGCTTTGCTTGCGCTGGGAGCTGCCTTGGGAGCCTCCAATGTGTTAGGGTTTTCCGGTGGTTGCCCGCCGTGTCCAGGGGCAGCAGGGAGCAGAGACAGGCTGGGTCAGCTGGCGTGAGGCGCCAGATGCTTGCCGATCAGATGTTAGGGGTTGTTGCAGGGGGCAAGCACCAATGGCATTGTAGCTCAGCTGAAGATTCAAGCACAGGCCGCTTCGGTCCGACGACGGCGGGGCGCCGGCGGGCGGGTGGGCCAGGCTGCTCCCCACCCCATCTCCGCTCCCCGACTGCTGCCCACCGTGCCTTGATCGCTCCCAGGGCCCTGCTGGGGGCATTCGGCACCGGCTGCTGTGGCCTGCTGTGTGCTGGGCTGGCAGCAGGTGCTCGGGCCCAGAAGCGCTTGATCGCCCCGGGACGGCCATCCCCGACACATCCACCCCACCCCCGTGCCAGACAGCCCCTGCCCACAACCCCCAGGCCCCGCCAAGCCCTGCCGAGCCCCTGTGACTGACGCTCGGCGGCCCCAGCCCGCCCCCCGCCCCTGCCCGGCACTGCAGTCCCCGCCACCCGCCTCCCCAGCCCCGGAGCAGCCCCCGGCAGGCGCTCGCAGCCATGACGGACGCCCCGCCCGTCAAGCCGCCCCGCAGTGTGGCCTACTTCTTTGACGAGGAGCAGTGCAACTACAACTACGGCGGGGGCAACCCGATGCGGCCCCACCGCCACCGCCTGACAACCAACCTGGTGAAGGGCTACGACCTGGACAAGAAGATGCGCGTGCTGAGGCCGGAGCCGCGCACCCGGGAGGAGATCATGCACTTCCACGCCGACGGTGCGCTCGGGGGCCTGCCGGGGCGGGGCCGCCGCCGCCGCCGCTGCCTGGCGGCAGGCGGCAGCAATCAAACTGGGGCAGGGCTTGGATGCACTCGCTGCTGCTGACGCTGGTGATTGCTGTACATCAGGGCGGTGTTTGTGTACAGCCATCACCAGGCTACCTGGCTACAGCTCCGCAGAGTTGGCCGCTGGCTCTGCCCCTCTCCGACTGTGTGCTTCTCCTGCTCCTGACTGAATGAATGCTGCAGACTACGTGGACTTCCTGACCAGCGTCACGCCTGAGAACCAGGAGGAGTTTATGATGCAGGCAAGGCCACTGATCGGCTGGCTTCAGCTGCCGCCGCTGCTGCTGCCAGTGCCGTCGCCGCTGTTGCAGGGGATGCTGCTTTTTCCGCCGATGCTGTTATTGGCTGGCTGGCTGAGCCTGCCTACAAGCTGCCGCCCGCTCGTCATGCTCCTCGATTCCCTTGGCCTCGCCACGCTGCTACCGCAACACAGCTGCTCAGTGTCGCTCCATGCATTGTCCGACATGTTTGGCGCAGATGCGGCGCCTCAACCTGGGCCCTGTGGGCGAGGCCTCTGGCTGTTTGCGCACGCGTGCATCCCTCGTCTGTCACTGATCTCTCCCTTGTGTGCCGGTTCTGCTCCCGCAAACAGATGCGGCGCTTCAACCTGGGCCCCGTGGGTGAGGCCGACTGTCCTGTGTTTGACGGCATGATGGAGTACTTCCAGGTGCGTTTGGGGGAGCTTGGCTGCTGCTGAAGCTGCTGCTGAACCGCAGGCACTCCCTGTCCCGTGTTTGACGGCATGAGTACTTCCAGGCGCGTTGCAATCCTCGGGTTGGGGTGCATGGTTCAGCTTGCACAGTGCTTTGAAGCTGAACAAGCGGTCGGCGGGTGTGATGGCGTGCTGCCATGCGCTCAGCAGCATCTGCCCGCGCCCAACATCAAACAGATCTACTCTGGCGGCTCTGTGGGCGGCGCCGCGCTCATCAACTCTGGGGAGGCGGACGTGGTGATGAACTGGAGCGGCGGCATGCACCACGCCAAGAAGGGCGAGGCCTCAGGTGCGTGCAGCTGTGCGCTGGCTGCTTAGGGCATGACTGGCTGCTGGCAATGTGGCAAGCACTGGTAAATGCACCACGCCAAGAAGGGCGAGGCCTCAGGTGCGTGCACTGTTGCTTGTTTTGGTCCGTGCACCGCTTGTTTTGGTGGGCATGCTGCGTGTTTCGGCCTGCATGCTGCGGTTGGCTTGCGAGCCGCGGCAGCCACGGCAATGCATGGGGCTGCTCGGTTGCCCTGTGCAGCAGCAGGAGCAGGCTCTGTGAGCAATTTGTCCCACCCTGCACTGCTCACTGTGTTCTTGCTATCGTTCCCCACCCTGGATGTTTCAGGCTTCTGCTACATCAATGACATTGTGCTGGGTCCTTCCCCCCTGTTGTATTCCCAGGCTTCTGCTACATCAACGACATTGTGCTGGCGATCCTGGAGCTGCTGAAGGTGCACCAGCGGTGAGTGCTGCGCTGTGCTGTGCCGTGCTGTGGCTCACCTCAGTCGCTTGACTCGGGGCGCGCCAGCGTTAGCGAGCAGTTCCTTTGGCTGCTGCGCACGTGCACAGCACGGACACCTGTTTGTTGCAAATAGTGCACATCGCAGCAGCTGGGCATCCAGCAAGCAACCAGCAGTTGATGTTTGGTACGGTACGGTAAGCTCGCTTGCGGGGGGCACTGCTTGCCTCCCGCCGGCGAGCTGCGCGTTGCCGCATCAGCCGCTGGCGGCAGCCCGGCCGAGTTGCTGGTGGAGGGTTGAGGCCTTTTTTTGCGTGCTACGTTGCACGCCGTATTGCCAAGCGGCAACTCGCCTGCAGGCAGCCAGCGGCTGGTGAGGTTTGTGCGGAACTCGCTTGCAGGGTGCACCTGTTGCCTCCTGCCGGCGAGCTGTGCACCAACCGCCAGCCGCTGGCGGCTGGGTGCGACCAGAGTGCGGGCGGGGCGCTGAGCGCCCTGGTACGCCGTTGAGCTGCTGCCAGGCATGCGGCTTCTGGTAGCTAGCGGTAGCCAGCGGCATGGATGAGAGATCTAACACGCTTGCGGGGAGGCCCCTGCGCCCTCCCTGCCGGCGAGCTGTACACCTCTTGCTCCGCTGCTGGCTGCGGGGCACACCAGTGGGCGCAGACCTGGGTTGCCTGCCGGTTGGGCACCTCACCTCGGCAGCTAGCATGCATGTGTTTCTGTAGGTTGTGGGCTCAGACTTCGGCACCGGTTTGCAAGTGCGGCGGCTGAAGAATGCTGTCAGGAACTCGCGTGCGGTAGGCTTGCGTGTGCCCCACACCAGCCGGCGGGTTCAGCAGCCGCTTCCACGCCGCCGCAGCAACAGGTGATGCCTGCACTGCCTGGAGAACCGGTGTGTTTGGTGCCACCATATTGGCCCTATCCCTCAGCAGCACCCAGTTGCGTCATGCCCAGTGCTCAGCAGCGCTGGGCTGGCCGCCCGCTCGTCAGCAGTCACCCAGTCGCTCTCCTCGCTTGCAGACGCAGCCGAGCCGTCTGCTGGCGGGCGATGCGACACTGGTGACTGCTGGCAGCAGCCAGCCATGCCCGCCTCTGGGTCTTCTTGGGCAGCAGGAGGGCCGTTGGCGCAGCCTCACGCCTGCCCAGCAGTGGTTTGTGAGGAGTGTGCCTCTCTGGTGCAAGGCGCTTACCCGCAATGGCTAGCTCTCTCCCTGCTCCTGCTGCTTACGCGCAGCGCCCTGTGTCATGTGTGGATTCAGCAGCGGCTGGCATCACATGCTCCGTACTGCTGCTGCCACCTGGATGGCTGCGGTTGGGTTATGTGGCTGGAAAGCGCTGCAGGGCGGCCCTGCCGCTGCTCTCCGCTACTCTGCCCGACCCTCTCGCCGCCAGCTCAGCAGTGTGGTTCGCTGTGTGCGCAACCCACCGTGGCCCATTTGGCTGGGGACCAGCGTCAGGACCCGGAACCTTGGCAATCTGCAGTGGCAGTCTGAGGCTCGGTGAGTTGCGGTTGGCCTCGTTTCTCAGGGCTGCTGACACGCGGCGGCAGGGCGCTGCGTGCCGGCAGCCCTGATGGCTGGGCCTCCCACCTCGTGCAGCCCTTGGTTGCACAGATTGTGTTTGGTGGGGTGGCCTGCTGGGCAAGCCATTCCTTGGCGCGGCGCCCTGCGCCGGCGCAGCTGTTGGTGACGCACTTGCCTGCGGCCTCAAATGCGTCAATGTACTGCTGTAGGGCAGTGCGATTGCTGCTGCCCCCCCGGCAGTGCATTGCTGCATTCTTGGCCGCCAGTGCTCCCACAGGCTGCCCCTGTGTGCAACACTAGGCCTTGCCTGAGTTGGCCCAGCAGCCAACCAGGCAGCCGATGGCTGACGTCAGCCTAGCGTGGGCTTGCGGAGTGCTGTGGAACAGTGACGTTGCTGTTTTCCAGCACTGCGCAGCTGCGTCCTTGGCTGCTTGGAGGCTGCCCATTGGCAGCTGCGCTACACCACACCACACTTCTCTTCGTGTCCGACTGACGTCCTCTTTCAGCGTGTGCTGCTGATGTTCCAGTGCGTATTGTTGTGCCCTCACCGGCAGCGTGTTTTCTCTGCTGAATGCAGCGGCAGTGGCGTTCAGCAGTCTCCTGCTGAAACGGGCATGCCAACTGCTGTCAACCCCCAATCCCCACCCCGCAGGTGGCTGTATGTGGACAGCGACATCCTCAACTCCTCCCTGCTGCCCAACCCGTACCAAAGCAGCGCTGTGTAACTGGCCTCCCGTTTGCAGTGTGCTGTACGTGGACATTGACATCCACCACGGCGATGGCGTTGAGGAAGCGTTCTACACCACCAACCGCGTCATGACCGTCAGGTGCGCACTTGGTGTCATGGCTCCAGTGGTGGTCGGTGCTGTTGGCTGGTGCAAGCAGCCTGCACCACCCACCGCGTCATGACCGTCGGGTGCATGCTGTTCTGGATTGGACACCAAATCAGCTGCGTGTGCCTGCCATCTGCTGGGTGGCCGGCGTGGTTTCTATGGCCGCCTTCCCAGCTGTGATCACTGCGGCGTGGCAGCTGCCTGCCGGCCCGTTGCATGGGAAGCTGGTGTCAATGGCACACGAGCCGCAGGTTGCGCAATCTCTCGCTGCTCCACCCACGTCTCTGCGCAGTTTCCACAAGTATGGCGACTTCTTCCCTGGCACCGGTGCCCTCGGTGAGTGCTGCTGGCACAGGTCACAGGCTGCTGGGCTCCAGCGGCAGCTGCTGCCGCGCTGTGGCCGGCAGCAGCGCCAACCTCTCCCCTGCCCTGCAGCCACCACCCCTGGCCCTGTGCCCACGCGGCTCAACTCTGCCGCCCTGCCATCTCCCCCCCTGCTGCAGGCGACACCGGCCACGCGGAGGGCAAGCTGTACAGCGTGAACGTGCCGCTGCAGGTGGGCGCCTCCACTTGGGGTTCCCATCCACTGGTTGTGTGTGTACAGTGCCGGCAAGCGCAGGCTGATTGCTTGCAATGCAGCCGCTGAGGCCGACTGCGCTGCGCATGGCCATCAGCGCAAGACGCGGCGGCGGCAGCGGCAGTCGGCCACGGCATGGGTGGGGTCCTGCATCTGTTTCACTCGCTTCCCTTTTGTCTGAATCGATTCCTTTCCGTCTGAATCGATTCTGCAGGAGGGCATGGACGATGAAAGCTACAAGTACGTGTACGAGCCGGTGATGCAAAAGGTGCGTTTGGTATAAGCCCCGTAGCCCGGGCGTGTTGGCAGGCGTGGCGAGCAGGCGTACCACGCCCCAGGCACCGTCGCTGGGTGCTTGAAACCGCTTGGTTGCACTTGATGGTGTGCGCACGCTAGCCGGTTGTGCAGCAGTAGCTCAAGCCCAGCCCCCCGCCGGCTGCCCGGCAGCAGCTCACACCCAGCCCCTCAACATGCATGCTGTTCTCAGGTGATGGAGCTGTACCAGCCGCACATGGGGCGACACGCGGAGGGCGTTTCTGTTGACAGTTGCACATCACCAAACATTCATGCTGCTCGCAGGTGATGGAGCTGTACCAGCCGGGCGCCATCGTCATGTGCTGCGGCGCCGACTCGCTCTCCGGCGACAAGCTGGGCTGCTTCAACCTGTCCATCCAGGTGACGATTGCAATGGTTTGATTATTGGAAGCAACACAATGCGGTTTGTGCTGCGGTTGGAGGCTGTGTGCTGCTTATGCAGGACGCATTGGTTGGCACAGACATGCGGATGCCAGCTGCAGGCTCCAGGCACCAGCGCTGCGGGCTACGCGGTTCCAACTGCATCGAGCCCCCGGCTCAACGCTGACCAACGGTGGGCCGGTCTTTGCAGCTGAGCCACCCCGACTGAACAGGCCAATTGAACGCCGACGCCCCTCTCCCTCCCGCAGGGCCACTCCAACTGCATCGAGTTCCTGGCGCGCTTCGGCGTGCCTATGCTGCTGCTGGGTGAGTTGCCTGGGGCTGGTTGCAACTGTGCTTGGACCCCAGGACTCGGGTGTCACTTGCGCCTATGGTCGCGCGGCGCAGAATAAAGTGGCAATGACCCTGCTCTGCACCGCCCGCCTGCTTGCGAGGGCAGCTCGCCTGTTCCGCACCCCGCTGCAGGCGGCGGCGGCCAGGCTACCCCCTGCGCAACGTGACGCGCTGCTGGTGCCTCTTCCCAGATGTTTGTCCCAAACTGCGTCCGCGCCGCCATCCAACCCCCCCAAACGCAGGCGGCGGCGGCTACACAATGCGCAACGTGAGCCGCTGCTGGTGCTACGAGACTGGGAAGATGCTGGGCCTGGACCTCCCCGATGAGTGAGTCTGCTGCTGTCTTAGAGTGTCTTAGATTGGCTGACACAGACCTGAATGGCTGGTTGAGTGGGGGCGATGAGACGGGGAGGATGTGGGGCCTGGACCTGCCCGATGAGAGAGTCGATCATGTTGTGGGCAGCGGGTGTCACGGGCGGCTGAGCCAGGCGGCCCGCAGGTGGCTCTCAGCCAGGCCAGTGTTGCCGCTGGGCACGCTCTTGATACACTAAAACGCCAGACAGCCCAACGCTTGCCAGTCTGCTGCTTCCCCTTGCTTTTGCACGATCCCAGAGGCTGGCCCCCGGGACCCGTTGCTGCCCGGCTCTCCTCCTACCCTCCATTTTCGCGAGTTGAAACGCTGGCTCCCCTGCCACCGCCTGTTGTGCAGGATCCCAGAGGCGGGGTACCGGGATTACAATTACTTCATGGACACCCACCGCCTGCGCATCGCAGGTGAGCTTGCTGCTGCTTGTGCGCAAACGGGCCGCTTTCTGGCGTGGCCTCTGGGCGCAAGCGCGTGCCGAGTCTGCTGCTGTGCAGCGGCCGCCCGCACGACGCAACGTAGGGTTTACGCTGCGTGACGCTGTCCGGCTCACCGTGCATGCCTGCTGGTTATTTTTCTGTCTTCCTTTCTTCCTTCTTCCCCTTGCAGTCTCCAACATGAAGAACGCCAACACACGCGACTCGCTGGACAAGATCCGCACCACCGTGCTTGAGAACCTGGCCGCCATGCCGCCGGCGCCGTCCGCGCAAATGGCGCCGGTGCCGCCGCAGCATGAGGCGGTGAGCAGCTCAACAGCGTGCTACTTATTACTAGTTGTGCCGGTGGTGTTGTTGTTGGGGCGGTGGACAAACCTGGCGGTGTGTGACTGTATGGCTGTGCATCCTGTGTGCGGTGCTAGGGTGGAATGTTGTGGCGGTCAGGGAGCCGTGCATCGTGCAGCTGCTGTGCCGCCCAGTGGTCAGCGATGCCACTCCAACAGCAGGCTGAGATGCCGAAAGAGGGCGTGGCGGCGCGGGGCGCCCCAACCTTCTATGCTGACACGTGTGTGCCTTTGATTGGGTGCATGGTATGTTTTCAAATGCAGGCGGAGATGCCGGAAGAAGACATGGAGGCGCGGGGCGGCGGCGCCGCGTATGACGACCGCCGCGTGCAGCGCGAGCATGATGTGAGACAGCGGTCGGGCTGTGGGCCGTGGGTTGGGTGGCTGTGTGCTGCCTTGCTGGCATCGTGCTGCGAGCGCGGCAGTGCATGTGGGCGTGCATGCGTGGAGGAACAGCCCAGAAGCTGGGTCTGGCCCATCGTTTGTTAGCCCAGTAGATGGTTCTGACTAGAAAGGCATGTTCCATCGTCTGCTTGTCAGGTTGGCGACGACGAGCGGGACGATACAAAGGCGGCGCGCAACGAGGCGGCACACGGCTCGGAGCCCGCGGCGCCGGTGAGGCCCGCTGCTGGTGCTGCTTTTCTGCTTGGTCGAGCTGCAGGCGTGGCCCTGCCGCCGCTCTGCGCTGACATGCTGCTCCACTCTGCACCGCCAGGGGCCCTTGCTGCCGCTCTGCGCCGCCGCACTGTGTGCCACTCTGAACCACCAGGGGCCCTGGCTCCGCATATGCACCTGCATCGTGGCGCCTGGCCGCCTGCACATGCTTTTCACCTGCGCATGCACCTGCACCTGTGCATGCACCTGCACCTGTGCACGAGCTTGCTGCAACAGCCGCACCCGCTCTGTGAGGATGATACGTCGACGGGCGGACTGAATGCGCACACGCGCCTGACGAGTGTCGACTGTTTCGGCAAGGCGCCCCGCTCCTGCGGGGGGCTGCGCCCTGAGAGCCCTTTTTTGTGCATCATTTGCTATGTGTGGCTTCCCTCCCCATGCCTGCACCTGCCGCCCTGCGGTTCTCACTTTCCATTCCGAATCATGTTTGCACCTGCGCACCTGCCTGCACCCACCCGTTCTCTCAATCTGCTCCTGCTGCAGGCGCCTGTCAAGCAGGAGGCGACAGCCACCGCCCCTGCCGCCGCTCCGGCGGCACCTAGCAGCGATGAGGCCTTCTTGAATGGCACTACCGCCCCGGCGCCCGCAGCAGCAGCGCCACCCGCAGCCGCCGCGCCCGCAGCCGAGCAGCNCAGCCGGCCGCGGCCCCTGCTGCACCGGCGGCACCGGCGGCAGCGGAGGTGAAGGAGGAGCCGGCTGCTGCTGCGCCTGCTGCGGCTGCGCCAGCGGAGCCTGCGGCACAGGCTGGCGACGCGATGCAGGTGGACGGCTGAGAGCGCGCTTCCACCAGGAGACAAGCGGCCCCTCAAACCCTGCACTGAATCGCATGCGCTGTTGAAGCAAGCGCAACCGGGCTGGCATTCGCTCTCTGCTGTGTACTAGATCTCACATGTAACATCTGCTCCAGGCTGAGGCGGTGAAGAGGAGTCGGTGCTGGCAGAGGGGTATCAAATGCATGGCGCCGCCAGGCGGGCGTCGGGAGCCCTAGCTCGGCGCGCGCTGCCCGCGGACGCAATTCCGCGGCCAGAAGCCCAGATCTGCGGTAGCTGACACAATGACGACCGCGCAGCTGCAGCAGAGAGCCGGCAGAAGGGCGCTGCTCCTTGCGGCGCTGCTGGCGAGCCTGGCCGGCTGCCGCGCGCAGCTTACAGCCATCCCTATCGCATCTGGAAGCACGACGCCGCGGCTGGATGCGATGAAGCAGCACGCGCTGAGCACCCTGGCGACCATGGAATGTGAGTTTTGAGCGACGCCTCTTGCGGATTCGCGGCTCGCAGGCATGCCCGGGATGTGTGGACGCCCTGTGGGGCGCGGGATCTGCGCTGCGCCGCCGTCGCCTTGCTGCTGCCGCCAGCGCCGGCGCCTGCCGCCGCTGCCCCACGCTGCACCGTAGTGTGCGCCAGGCAGACTTCGGCCTGAGTCCAAGCTTTCTGAATGATGCAAGGTCTTGAATCTCTCGTCTACCTCCCCTCCCCTGCCGCAGCCGACACCCGGGCGGCGGTGGCGGCCTGCGGCGCCTTCCTTACCGCTAACGAACACACGGCGCTGGCCTGCGCCCAGGAGGCGGAGAGCATAGCAGACAGCGCAGCTGAATGCCCCGAGATCTGCGCCATCCTGCTGTCGGTGCGTTCGGCTACAGGGCCAAGGGCTGGGCGGGAGTGGCATCATGCTTGTGTGGGCTGCACGGCCGCTGTAAAAGGGCGGCCCATCTGGGTGCGGGAGAGCTGCGGCCAGCTGGCGGATGCTGGGCAGCAGCAGCCCCGGCGCTCCCCTCGCTCTGCCCTTGGTACTTGCCCTTCCAATCTGCTGACGGTAGCGCCTGCCAACCCCACCCCGATGCTGCTGCAGGGAATGCCAGCGGACTGCCAGGCGGCTGTGTCTGTGCTGCTTCCCAAAGTGATGCAAGTGAAGGCTGGGCCCACCTTTGAGCTGCTGAACCAAATGTGCGGCACCGTGCTGAGCAAGAGCAGCACGATGCCTGCTCTACCAGCTGGCAGCCCAGGCATCAGCAGCAGCGGCGGCAGCGCAACCACCAGCGGCAGCAAAAGGGCAGCGGCACTGGGTTGGGCCGGCCTAGCGGCCGGGGCGGCGCTTGCGATTTCCTTGGGCCTGGCGTAGCACCTGTTTGATAGCAGCCAACGTGTATAGTACCACTGAACAGCTGTGTATGTGCCATGGCATTGTCGCACAGCACCGTGTAATGCACAGACTGGCAAGCGGGGAGGGCGAGCGGGGGCCCGGGAGGGCATCACGGCTGCGCGGGGTGGCAGCAGGTGCATGATGGTGCTGCGTGCTACTGCTGAATGCACTTTTGCCATTACTGTTTGTCATGGTTTTATATTCATCAGTCTGGCAGCCGCGAATGGCCGGTGTCTCACACTCCCGCGCTGCGGCGCTCCGGCGCCAGCGGGGCGGCGGCATGCGCATGCTCATGGTGCCTGGGGGTGCTGGTACCCCTGAATTCGCCCTCGATCGCTTTCCTCAGCTCACTCCCCAGCCCCCGACACCCCCAGCAGCCTTTGAGAAGAACGCGGTAATGCGGGCCCCGCTGATACTGCTCGTGGTAGCTCTTGCGGGCGCCTCGGTGCGTGCGCAGATGCCCAACATCCCTGGATTGGACGATATCCTCAACAATCGTGAGACGCGCGCCGGGGTGCTCCAAAGGGGGCTGCTGCTTGCTCTCGCGCTCCAGCTAGCTCGCATGGCATCCTGGGGCTTGTAGGAGCGCCGATTCAGCGAGCAAACCGCGGCCGACAGGCCGCCATCAGCGCCGCTGCCGCCCGCTCGCTTCCAACCCTGCCACACGATCCGGCACGCCATCTGCTGCACAACCCTCGTCCCCTGCCTGCAGCCGCAATGCTAGAGGCCGCCCAGAAGTGCGGTGAGCCAGATGGCAGGAGGGCCGGCATGGCCTGTGCATGTAACCTGTGCATGCAGCGGCAGCGCTGGGCGGCGGCGGTGCAGCCCACCTGAGGCATCGCTGCTGGGGGTTTTGAGGCGGTCCAGCACTTGCATTGCCCCCACCTCACCTCGGCACGCTGCTGATGCTCCCCCTCCTATGCCTGCAGGCGAGTATTTTGAAGCAAACAGCGCGGGGCAGGAGGCGTGCGCCTCTGCAAGCGAGGCCGCCGTTGCGGACGGCACTTGGAAGTGAGAGAGAATTCTGCTGTGCTCGGATTTTCAGCTTGCTGCCCAGATGTTTCAGCTTGCTGTGCTCATATGTTTTGACTTGCTGTGCCCAGATGCTTGCTTGATGGGTCTGGCACCTGGAAGCGAGCGGCTCGCGCCGGGGCGCTGCGCCGCTTTGTGCGCTGTGCGCAGCCGGTTGCTGCATGTGTGTGTGTGTGTGTGTGTGGCACCGCTGCCGCTCTTGCTGCCCTTGCTGTGACGCGACTCTTACCTTCCCCACACTTGCTGGGTGTCGTGCAAAAACAAAAGCTACTGCGCAGAGGCGCCAGGCGCCTGCGATGTCGTGCTCCCTTCCGACTTTTGCTGCACGCTGCTATTTCTGCCGGCCGCAGGTGCCCGGAGGCGTGCAAAAACTACTGGGCGGGCCTGCCAGACGCCTGCGACGAACTCGTGTCCCTGATGCTGGGTGGAGAGGGTCGGAAGGATGCAGACGGCAACACCATCAGCATGCGGTGAGGGGGTGCTCCGGTGATAGGGCATGTTTGTCTGATACATTCATGCAGCCTCTGGCTTTGGTTAGGGTAGGGCGTGAACGGACGCAACGCGCGTGATACTGGCAGCGGCAGCAGCAGCTTTGCTTGGGCAGTTTCGTGATGAAGCCTGCAACTCTCTGCAGGCTGCCGAGCCCCCACCGACCCTTGGACACGAGCCACGTTTGCCTCCTGTTCGCCTCCCACCTGCAGGGACTGGCACACCAAGTTGTGCAACGGCAAACCCGTGTCTGCCCCGACGACACGTGCTGGATACCACTCCTGCCACTGAGTTAGTCAATCGATCCTGCCGTCTCTGTCGCAGGGACTGGTACACCAAGCTGTGCAGCGGCGAGCCTGTGTCCATCCCAACCGCCCCCACAGGCGACACCACCACCACCGGGGAGCCGGGCGTGACTGTTAACTTCACTGGGGTGGGTTGAACGTTTGGCTTCTTGGTTTGTTTTAGCCGTGCAGCTGCACTGCGGTCAGGTGCACGCGCTGCGGCAGCCGTTGACCACACTGAGCCTGTTTCCCATGTTTCTCACCATGTCAGTGCGTATGCCGAGCATGCACTGCTGCCTTGCCTACCTTCGCAACACGCAGTTTGCCTCCACTTTCGAGTGCGACACCGCTGGCGGCTTCTCTTGGATCACCCTTGACCCCAGCCTGGCCACCCTGACCGGCGGCGGTTCGGGTGAGGCTGCCAGTCATGTCCAACGGCAGCCGTGTCGTCACGGTTGGCCAGCCATTCTGCCCAACTGCCAAGCAGCGGCTTGGACGAGACTTCCCCTGCTGATAGGTGGCGCTCTGCCCCATGCTGCCCGATGCTCATGTGTGACGCTCTGCAAACGTGCAGGCATAGCACGGCCTGATCTGCCTGTATTAACTAATCCTGCAAGAACCAAATCCTGAAATGAACCCCCATGCCCCTGCCTCCACCTGCTGCCTCGCAGCCGCGGCCGCCCTGAACAGCACATGCAACGACATCAACACCGATGGCTGCTGCGTGCAGGCGGCCGCAAGCTCCCTGACAGTCGCGCAGTTTGGCCTTGGGGTGAGGACAGGCCTGTTCGCCCTAGGGGGCGCCGGTGCTGTGCATGCGTGCAGTGGGAAAGGACAGGTTTAGCTCAGCTGCAGGCGATTCAGCCAGCCCCTTCCTGCTTGTTGCGATGGTTGCGCAAGGCATCAAGCTGGCTCCCCCCGACAGGTTGTGCTGCCTAGTGCCCCACTGACCCTGCCCCATGCGCCCGCTGCTCCTCCAACAGAAGCCCATGATCGTGCAAGGCGTCAAGCTGACCGCGCCCACGGGGGAGTGCTGCCTGGACGGCGGCACCGGCACCGGCGCCAACTGCACCGGCGGCAGCGGGCCCTGCACCGAGCGCTTCATCAACACCTACGTGTCGGTCTCCAACTCAAGGTGAGCTGGTCTATTCTAGTCTAGTCTAGTCTAGCTTAACAGCGCAGCACCAGCCCTCTGGGTGAGGTGGTGCTGGGTTTGTTGGGTCATCATTCTCAATGCCTCAATCTGGCTCAGCTGAGTGTGCTCCGAGCGCTTCGTCCACGCTCCTTGGCCCATCTCGATCAGTGTTGCCCCCAGGAGCAGCATGGAGCAGCTTCGGCAGTGCAGAATCTGCGGCAGTGCAGCTCCAGCGCCATCCAAAGTGGCAACTGCCGCCCCTCTTGCATCCAATCCATGTGTGTGTGCAGCGTGGAGCAGGTGCTGGACAGCCCCGAGTACAAGCAGTGGAAGGACGCCATCGCTCTGGCCAACCTGACAGGTGTGCTGCGGGTGTTTGGTTGGACAGCAAGTTTGAGTGCCTTTGCTGCCGGTGCCGGTGCCGGTGCCGGTGCCGCCGCCGAGTGCCTCCTGCATGGCATGCCGTGTGGCATGTGTTGGTTCCCCATTTCCAGCGCACTCGCGTCTTCCGTCTGAGCCACAGGAGAAGGCAATATTGTGGATGCCGGCGTGGCCTGTCTGGATGCCCTGCTTTCTTTGCTGTGCTGCAGGCACAGGCTCACACCGCGTGCACCTTCGCCCCCCTCACTGCAGGTGACGACCTCGTTCAGGCGGGCCAGGCCTGGCTCTGGGGCTACCTGCTGGCTGGGTCCGATGCCACCTCCGCCCTCTGCAACATTGTGAGCCGGCGGCACTGCGCTGCGGTAGCCTGTGGGGGCAGGAATGGGGCTGTGACCTGCTGGCGGCACTGAGCATCACCTTTCTGTAATGTCGCAGCAGCTTGTGATTATAATCCCTGACGATATCCCCCTCCAACAGGTCACCGAATACGATGTGTATGGCATGGACGGCACTGATGGGGCAATGCTGAACAATGGTACCGCCGCCATCGGCTGCGGCCTGGGGTGCGTAGACTCATTTGTGTTGGGCTGGGCGGGAGTGCGGCAGCCTGGCCTTGGACCACACATCGTTGCCTGGGGGCTTGTCATGTTGGCATGCGGCATGCCAGAGGCAGCACCAGGCCATCAACTAGCGTGCATGGACCAAGTACCAAGCACCCTCTCTGCTAACCCACGTCTCAGCAGCTGTGGCACAACTGGCATGCTCGTTAGGGCGCCGGGCGCACACGCTCCGCTGCATCAACCGAATGGTGACTCCACCCCCTTGCTGCGCAGCGTTTTTGGCGGCAAGGCCAACGTGACGACGGCTGGCGCCCTCGTGGACGCACTGGGCATTGCCATGAATCCGGAGCAGAACGCAACCGCCAGCGTTGGCCTTGCTCGCGAGAAGCCGCAGGGCAGCTGGCTGCTGCTGTCCCGCTTCTCAGAAGGCAAGGCGGGTATGCTGCGGTGTGGGGTAGGGCAGCACGTGTGCGCAAGGTGGTTGCATCCTGCATCCACAGACGGCTGCTGGGCTGGCCCGGGAGCAGCCGCAGGGCAGCTGGCTCCTGCTGCTCATGGGGGTGCAAGGATGAGGCCTGCTGCGGTTCAGTTGGCCTATGCTTGCCTTGAGCTGCCACTCACCCTGTTTGTTCAGCTGGCGATTACCCTGCCCGCCGCCGCGGCCACCCCTTCCAACCCATGTTGTTTTTTGTGTGTGTTTTTGCTGCAGTGGAGCCCCTGACCTTCTGCGGCCTCCAGGTGTGCGCCAAGCCCGCCGAAACCGCCGCTTAAATATGGCCGGCATTTTGGTGGAGGCGGCTTCAGAAACAGCGGTCCCAGTGACAGCCGCAAGCTGTCGAGAAGCCTGGACTCCACGTGCCGCACATTGGCACACCTGTTAACTTGTGATTGCACCACTGGCGCCGGCAGCTTGCCCCTTCTCAGGCCGGGCGCGGCTGCGAGGCTTGCCAATGCGCCACTTCACAACCCCCGTTCGCGATTTGCAGCCAAGTGTTAGTCATCTCCCTCTGCATGCATTCATCAACGCCTTCACATCCCTCCTCATTCTCACCCGCCCAGCATCCGCTGCGCACCCAACACCCCTCGCGTCTCTTGCAAACATTTTCCAAAACAAATCCTGCTTGTGCGCCTGTTTGCTCGTGCCACCCTTTTGATTGGTCCCGATTGGTCACCCACTCTCCCACCCTTCCCCACCCCGCTCGACATAGCGTGCCGCACCTGAATCTGCAGCACTTCAAGTTGGGTCCCCATCTCGGTTTGATCGCCCTCTTTCCAGCCAGCCAGCTTCACATGCAACAGCCCTGTAAGCGCGTTTACGAGCACCGCTGCAATTGGTCCTGGCCCTCGGACAACCCGCGCGCCACAGCAGCAAGGCCAGCGCCGGCAGCAGCAGCAGCAGCGCCTGCGGCCGCAGCAGCAAGGCCAGCGCGGACAGCAGCAGTAGTTGGCCCGCATGCCAGTCATTCCACCCACCGCACTGGTCTGTTCATGTCACATGACATGCTGCCGCTCAAAGGCAAAGTGGGCAGCGTATTAGTCTAGCATGCATTGCTCCGCCAAGCTATTGGCTGGTGGGCAAGGGGTAAGCAAGAGGAGGGGGGGAGGGAGCAATAAAAGCAAGTGCCAAGTGAATACAGTGGGGTGGTCAAGAAAGAAGGGAGAAGGAAACACCGCCGCTGAACACAGCAGGCGGGGCACAAGTAGTATCACATGGGGCGTGGGCGCGTTGCAGCGCAGCGCAACATGAACGCAGCAAGCACAGCGTGCCAGCAGGGATCAGCCAGCCGCAGCCGCCTCTAGACCTGCTCCGCCTCGGTTGCAGCAGCCGGCGCCGCCACAGGCACGCCGTCGCCGCTGCCGGCGCCGCCAACTGCACTGGCTGCCGCTGCCACGGCTGCCGCGGCTGCAGCAGTGCTGCTGGCACTGAGCCCGCCGCCGCTCGGTCCGCCAGTGGCGCCCGCGGGTAGCAGCAGTGAGTCTGCTGGGTCCAGGGGGTTGATGCCTCGGGGAGCCCAGCTGGTTTGGCACATGTCGGGGGTGCAGCCCTTGATGATTTCGCGGGAGCTGTCGCTCAGCCGGTACAGCGCCTGTTGGGGGGGAGTGTGAGAGGCGGAAGGCAGCGGGTCAGCGCTTTGCAGATGGGTGCAGCCCTTGACGATTCCTGGGCCGCCCTGCCCCGCCCTGCTGTCGCCCGGAAACAACCCACACCGCCGCTGCGTAAAAGAAACACGTGCGCTTGCACAGCAGCCCAGCCCACCTTGGTGTGTATCCAGGACGCGGGGCCGCCCTGCCACGCCTCGGTGTCTGTGGGCACCCGCTCCAGGACCAGGGGCTCGGCATTGGGCTGCACAAGGCAGCAGGACGGGAGTGGCGCGTAAGGAAGATGCGCAGCAACAACGATGGACAGGGAGGCAACCCTACACCGCGGCTCATCAGCCTTGTAATGTAGCCCAGCTCCAACAACAGCACCACGATCCAGCTCCAACAGCACCTCAAGGCCACGCACGGCACCACTTACCGGGTTGAACACATCCATGAATTGATCCACGGTCCAGTGGAACCAGCGCATGAGGAAGATGCGAAGAGCCAGGCCGTGGGTGACGAGCACTAGGCTGGTGTTGTCGGCAAAGCGGCCCGCGTTGATGTCGCGCTGCAAATCATGCCGGCAGAAGGGGTTGCTCAGAAGCCGGGCTGGGGGTGGCGAGCACCAAAAAGCGGCGACCGTTGATGGCGTGCTGTGAGCGAGCAACAGAGGAGCAACGCAGGTGGGACCAGCGCAGGCTGTGCGCCTCTGTGCATGGAGGCACACTTCTTTGGGCTGCCACACTGTTTCCTCTTCCATCCAGCTGCCAACCCTGAATCAAACCCAGCGCTCACCACGAGGTGGTCCTCAAAAATGGTCATGCTGCGGCCGGGAGGAGGAGGAGGAGGAGGGATATGTGGGGATGTGTGGTGAGACAAGCACGTCCCATCCGGCTGGGCAGCTACACAGCTAAGCACTCGGGCATACTCCCAACAAGCAAACACACCAGGGGTGCACTCACCGGTCGTACACATCCGCGCCCGACTCCCCGTTAGGGAAGCGATAGAAGAAGCGGCCAAAGCGCAGGCGCTCCGCCTTCTCCCGCTTCTTGCCCTCGGCGTCCTGGAAGTTGCTGCAGGAAGGAAAACATGGAAGCGAAGTGCACTGGTTATGGTCAACACACGTGCATACAAAAGCGCAGGGCCTCTGCTCGCTTCTTGCCCGCGGCATCTTGGCAGCCGCTGCAGCCAGATGAACCTAGGTTGCAGCCGAGCGGTAGACGCCGCGGCAGGGCTAGCGGGTAGGGGAGCGGCACGTCGCTTGGCGGCAGCCCGCAAGCTGCCGCCGCCCAATCAAGCATGTGACTTCACAGCAGCTCGCTTGCTCAGTTCAACACCACCGGCTTTCACACAGCCCCAAACCAAGTAGGCCGACCCACCCGAAATCTTGCTCGCGCAGCTGCACCTCCTCCTGCACGCCCTGCACCTGCTCCGGGTCGAACGCCTGGGCCAGGCCCTCGTACGTCTGCAGGGCACCCACGCAGTGCAGCAGAACACGGTGAGGCACAAAGGTAGGCAAGCCAAGTACGCAGTCCTGCTCCAGGTCGAAAGACCTGGGCCAGGCCCACGTACGGCTGCAGAGGCGCAGGGCGCCTGCTACTGTTTGCTGCTGTTGTTAACAGTGATCAAATGATACGCGCACAAAGGCGCAGGCGGCACGCGGACAGCACATGCAGCAAGCCAACACCGGGGCCACATGGCACGAGGGCGCACGCGTGCTCGCCTACCGAGCCGGCGCAGCGCCCGCACAAGCCGGTTGCACCCCATCCAACCCACCTGGCGCGAGCGCAGGTAGGGGCTGGTGTAGAAATAAAGCTTGTAAGGCTTGCCACCGCTGGCTGCATCCATGTACGTCCGCAGCCGGTCGCCCGCGCCCATGGCCTGCGCAGGCAGGAGGGAATGCTGCAGCTGTCGGGCGGCGCAAGCAGCCGCGCTGTGGGCATGCAGGCTGGCCCAATACGCTGTGCTGGCTGCCAGCCGACGTGCGATGCGTTGCGCTGCAAGCGGGAAGCGTGCCCTGCCATGCACGGGCGCGCCTGCTGCCAGCCAACTTTGTGCGGCGATGCACGCGGGCTAACGTGCCCTCCCGTGTACGCTTGCTGCACAGGCGCACCTGCTGCCAGCCTCGGGCGGTGAGCGGCACGCGCGGGTCGGGCAGGTACGTGTCTGCAGGGACACACATACATGGGCACACAGAGCACGTAGTTGACTACGATTTCGATGCTGCAACAGGATGCTGATGGAGCGGCACGCTACGGTCGGGCATGGGAGCGTGCCTGCAGCACAACGCAGGGCGCCAGGTGGCTCAAGGTGGTTTGCATGCTTTGGTTTCCCGCGGCAGTACACTTGGCAGGTACATACAGGTTGGCAGGTACATGTCAGCAGCAGCAAAACTGCCAGGCATGTACGGCTGGCAACGGTTGCACACCGTGCCGCCCAACCCCCGCAACGACAGCGCTCTGCTGCCAACAGAGCCTCCACTGCAGCGCATTTGCCCCTTGCTGAGGCTCAACGAGTGAGCGGCCCCAAACCACCCATAATGAGTTGGCAACACAGCTCACAGGCAATGTTGTCTACATTGCCCTCGCTCTCCGCATGCCGCACCTGCAGGCAGATGAGAGCACAGAAGCACTCACATCAGTATGAACCGATGGGGTCAACATTTAGGCGAGGTCGATGGCGCCAGCCTCTGCGTGCCGCCCCTTTACACAACATGTTGCATTTGGAGGCATCGAGTGCACACGGGACAGGTACAGGCCAACACGCGCAAGCAGCAGCAGCGGCATGCGCAGGAGCATGGCCCGCGGTGGCACGTAAACGAAGGCTGCAGCAGGGTGCAGGAGAGCCGGCACTCCAAATGCCTTGACCGAATCAAATCGAACGCACTCGAACGCACCAGGAAGATGCGGGAGGGCAGGATGCGGTAGTCGCGTGGCGTGGCACCCCTGCAGCAACACACAGCACACAGCCGGTCTCAGCACCGGCTTGCATGCACATGCGCAGGCATACGCAACACAGCTCAGGGGCGCTTTGTCGCCCCGACCCCATGACTGCGCTTAGAAGATGGCCATCATCGCGACTCACCAGGAGGTGGAGTGATACCGCGCATCGTACAGCCCCACCAGCCGCCGGTCGTGCAGCGCGGCCCCCGCCACCGCCGCATCGTGCCGCGCGGCCTCCTCCTTCACTCGGCTAATCATGGGAGCGGGCGGGGCGCCTGCCCCTGGCCCTGCCGTCGCCGCTGCTGCTGCACCTGCGGCACCCGCTGAGGAGCCCTCCGGGAGGTACCCGCTGCCAGGCGCAGCGTCCAGCAGCCCCACTCCTTCGAAGCTGCAGGAGGCCTGCGGGGCGCCGTCCCGGCTGAAGGCGCCGCCGCCCTCCCGGTGCACCGCTTCTGTGGCTGCCTCCGCCGCTGTGACCGCTGTGGTGGACTGCACTACGGCCTTGCCCACGGCCGCCTCCATTTGGTGGATCATGCGCTGCTGCGCCTGCACCAGCCGCGCCTGCGGAACAGCAGAGAAGGAAGTGGCGGGCGCAGTGCACGGGTCAGGCGGCAAGTAAGGGGCCGCGCGGGGCGGTGCTGCAGATGCAGCACAAGCAGCCGGCGTGACGATCGCACAGCCAACCGACACATGTCCGCCGACCGCCCAACCTGCTGCCCTCCTGTCAACCTCACTTCAACCCACCTTCAGCCCCATCTGTCAACCCTCCAACCCAACTCGAGCCCCCAGCCTCACCTGCGCAATGAGCAGCTGCCGCAGCTCCGACACCTCCTGCTTCAAGGAGTCCACCTCGCTCTCCTCGTCCTCCTCCGCCTCCTCCTCCTCCTCCTCACTGCTGACAATGCCCAAAGCCACGTCCTCGCTGCGCAGGGAGGACGGCGGCCGTGGCGCCGGCTGCGATGCCGCTGCTGCCCGACTGCCACCTGCGCTGGCTGCTGCGGCAGCCGCGGGGTTGAGGTGCCCCGCNGGCTGGCGGCGGCGACCGTCGGGCGGCGGTGGGGCTGCTGCCCGCTGCCCTGCTGGATGCGCCGGGCCCAGGATGTGCTGGCGGCCGCTGGGGCGCCCGCCTGGAGGGCTGCCAGAGGCATACCTGGCTGCCTGCGAGCTGCAGCGCCGCTGCAGCACCTGGGGAGGAGGTGCAGCAGCAGGCTCGGCTTTCAAAACCACTGAGAGCACTGGTCGGCAGCGAGCAGGGTTTCCGGTGGCCACCAGTCACCGCGAGCTTGCAAGTTGCGGCCAGCTATCGCCACCGATCGGTTCTGACTTGGACAAGATCCAGCAGGCGAAATGGGCACTGCTGTCTGTGGTCAGCCAGCGCGGCAGCGCGCATTTAGGCTCCCACCCCTGCCAGCCGGCCATCTCGGCTCCTGCGCTCCGTGATCGACATTTGAGATCGCGCTTTTGATCGTGGTCAGGCGCTGCGCCGGCCACAAGCCTCCCAGCGGCCGCCTGCTATGTCTCTGGCCTCCTGCCTTCGCCTCCCCCTCGTCCAGCGGAGCAGGGCGGCCCTCCTCGCCAACGCAGCTACTCTGCGCCAGGCGGTGGCTCACAAGGTGGGCGCGCCCAGCTGCCGCCGCCGCCGCCGCCAGAGCAGCGCCTCCCACTGCAGTGGCCGCCAACGCTTCGGGGCCCAGCTCCTCTCCTGCAGGCTGACAGCGCAGCGCCAGCCCATGGGCCCGGCAGGTGCATCAAAACCAAAGTGGGCTCTCACTGCTGCAGCTCCCGCCGGCTGCTCACCCCGCGCCTGCTGCTCTGCTCTCCAATACCTGCAGGCCCTCCGCTCCCCAGCACCCAACAGCAGCAGGGCCAGCCGCATGCAGCAGGCAGGCGTGGCATCCGCAGCAGCGGGCGCCGCCGGCGCGGCAGCACCCACCGCCGCCGCGCCCAAGGCGCCGGCCGATGCCAAGGTGGCGGCCATGCGGGCGGCGATGGCGGCGGCAGACGGCGGGCGGGGTGTGCAGGCCTTCATTGTGCCTTCTGAGGATCCACACATGGTGAGCTTGTTCTTTGACAAGCGTCATAGGAGCAGGGCTTCTGATGACCACACACTGCACGAACTGCCTGACTGCGGCCGGCGGCCACCTCACGGCACCTGTCCAAAATCTCCACCGCGGCATCGCCACGTCCTGCTACACAGAGCGAGTACCCGCCCGACTGCGACGCGCGCCGCGCCTTCATCTCCGGCTTTGACGGCTCGGCGGGCACAGCAGTTGTGACCACCGATGCCGCGCTGCTGTGGACCGACGGGCGCTACTTCCTGCAGGCAAGTGACCAGGCCCCAAGCGGGCGGGCATGCTGTGCTGCTTGCAAACCGGTAGTGTGCAGGCATGGTGTAGCTGTCGGTCGTGTAGGGGAGTTCTGAGCGCTGTGCATCCCATCGTCCTCCAGTGGCGGCAGGCTGAGCAGCAGCTGGGTCCCGACTGACCCTCATGCGAATGTGCCTGAATGCACCACACCAGATGCTCAGTTTCCATGCGTACTCCTTACGTACCTGCAGGCTGAGCAGCAGCTGGGCCCCGACTGGACCCTCATGCGGGACAGCACCCCCGGCGTGCCGCCGGTGCGCTGTGTTTAATGGTTCTGATCAGGTTGCTTGCAGCCTTGTGTTGCTGGATGAACGACAGGCTGGGTCGTCATGCGGGACAGCACCCCTGGCGTGCCGCCGGTGCGTGTTTTAAATGGTGCTGCCAGCTTGTGACTGGCTGGCAGGGTCGCTGCTGCCGCATGCTGCTCCCCTCATTCGTGCGCCTGAGACAAACTCAAGCATGCACTGCCTTTGCCCACTTACTGCAGCTGCCCGACTGGCTGGCGGAGTCGCTGCCTGCGGGCGCCCGGGTGGGCATCGACCCGTGGGTGCACACCGTGGAGGCGGCTGAGAAGCTGCGCCGGCGGCTGAAGGTGAGGCTGGAACTGTGCCCTTATGTAGCACAAACAACTTCACCCGCTAGCTTATTGTGCCGGCTGCAGTGGTGCACATGTCGGCATGCGAGCTCGGCTGTGGCACACCAGCCAGTGCAATCTGTACCGTGCATTGCAAGCAGTGTGCCTGGTCGCACCTTGCCGGCGACCGGCACGTCCCTTGTGGCGCTGCAGGGCACACACCTTGCGCACTGCTGGCTGTCCTGTGTTTGCCTCTCCTCTTGACTGCTGGTCTTGCCGCATTCTCCTCCGTGCTCGCTTCCTGAACCCACGCCCAAGGGTGTCATCTTTCGTTCATCCTTTCTTGCCGCATGCTTCGCCCTGCAGGCCAGCGGCAAGTCGCTGGTTGCTCTGGAGTCCAACCTAGTGGACGGAGTGTGGGGCAGCGCTCGGCCGGCGGCCCCCAGCGTGAGTGAAGTGCATTTTTCGGCATGGTACTTTGGCCATTCTGCTCTGTGCTGTCCTAGCCAAGGGCCAGTGTGGGGCGCGGCCCGGCCGGCGGCCCCTAGCATGAGCGACATGCGTTGTTGAATGCATTATGAAGTGCATTGTTGAATGCATTATGAAGTCCATTGCGCGCCCATCGCTTCGCTGCAGGCGCCGCTGCGGGTGCATGCCCTGGAGTGGGCGGGGCAGAGCGTGGCTGACAAGCTAACGATCCTTCGGCGGCAGATGGCCGAGGAGGGCGCCGGCGCCCTGCTGGTCACCATGCTGGGTGCGCTGCGGCACGCTGTGCCTGCAGGGGCATGATCTGCTCGCCGTGAGCGTCATTGGTGGCTGCTGTGTTGCAGCGTGCGCAAGCAAGTGCGCAAAGCCATGAGCACCCCCAGCTGTGAAGGTGTGGGGTGCACCATGCAACTGCCAACCCATGCTCACCAGCTGTTTGCTGCAGAACCTTGAAGATCAACCAGCAGACAGGTGTAAACCCCTTCACGCGCACCCCCTCGCTCACTGGCTTGCCTGCCTGCCTGCCGCAGATGAGGTGGCCTGGCTGTTCAACCTGCGCGGCGGCGACGTGGCCTACAACCCCGTGTTTGTGCGTTTTTGTCGGGGCGGATCAACCTGCGTTGCCGTGTGGGCTGCAGAGGCAGTGCCGGCATGTGGCGGAGAGTGCTCAACAAGGCCATGGCGCCATGGCCTAATGGCGGTTTCTCAGCTCTCATTTGCGTGGGCGCAGGTCAGCTACGGCGTGGTGACTGCTGAGGGCGCGACCCTGTATGTGGACACCATGAAGGTCACTCCTGAGTGAGCTGTCAGCTATTTTTTTCATCTTCTGTGCACGTTCTTATGGTCTGTGATGAGGACACCTGGAAGGTCACTCCCGAGCGAGCTTGTTCTGCCCTCGCTAGTTGGGCTTGTTGACGTGTGTGCGGCCCTCCAATGGGGCTGAGTTCCGGGCTTGCCTGGCAGGCGGTGAAGCGGGCGTGAATGCACTGGCCGCTTTGCACGAGCTGCCACGCTCCTTGCCTGCCCTGATCGACGGCTCCCCCCTTAATGTCGGCCACACAGGGTGGCTGCCCACCTGGGCGAGGTGCGCGTGTAGATGAGGCATTGAGGACAAGGCCTTGATGTACCATCTCCCATTCCCTGCCCACAACTGACAGGGTGGCGGCCCACCTGGGCGAGGCAGGCGTGGAGGTGAAGGAGTACGGCGCGCTGCTGGGGGATGTGCAGGTAGGCGGTGTGTGCTGTCTGTGCTGGGGGGAGGGGTGCTGTTCCCACCCACATGCGCACTGTCCCCGCACCTTGTGTTTGCTGCGCTGCACGGGGCCTGCAAGAAGCGGTGGTCCGGGCCAGCCTGTGTTGCAGGGCTCCCTCCCTCCTGGGGATACACCCAGCCAACACTCGTGCCAAGGGACGATGTACTGAGCTGAAGCTGCGTGCAATTCTGCGGTTGCAGGCCATGGCGGCGGCCGGCACCAAAATCTGGCTGGACCCGTCCAGGGTGCGCTGCGCCTGCTGGAGGCTGCTGCTGCTGTTGCTCCTGCTGCGCCTGCTGGAGGCTGCTGCTGCTGTTGCTCCTGCTGCGCCTGCTGGCGGCTGCTGCTGCTGCTGCTGACGCTGCTGCAGCAGGACATGGAGAGCCCATGCTGCTGCCGCTGCAAGCTGGCGCTGTGGTTTGCTTCGAGCCCGCCACGAACCATGCCAGTTATGGCTGCTGCTGCCCATGTCAGATGTGCGCTCCAGCTATGCACTGCAGCTGGGCCCTGCAGCCTCAGACCTGCGCATATCTGATTGCGTCCTTGCACTGCCGGTCACGCACTGCGCCCTTGCAGGGCAGCTGTGCTCTGAAGCAGGCAGCACTGCTGGCCTGCGGGCACACACCTTGCTCCGCCTTCTTTGTTTGCACAGTTCAACAATTGTTTTGGTCTACATGCCGCAGGTCAGCTATGCCCTGAAGCAGGCGGCGCTGCAGGCCGCAGCGGGCGCCGCAGCAAAGGGCCCCGCCGCCGCCGGCAGCCGCAAGCGCGCTCGCGGCGCCAACGGCTCGCCTGCGACGGCGGCAGCAGCAGAGGACTCTGGTTCTGATGGCGGCACTCCTGCGGATGTGCTGCTTGAGAAGCCCAGCCCAGGTGGGACGTTGGCGCGTGTGTTGTTTAGGGTTGTTAGAAGCTGGGCCGGCGTTGGGGGTTGAACTCCAGCGCCGATGCATTCATCCACAGCTGGCGGGGATGGCGCTTCCTTTGTCAAGCGCCGCTGACCAATACGACCTTCCTCAACCCTCTGCAGTCACCCTTGCAAAGAGTGTGAAGAACGCGGCCGAGCTGGCGGGGATGCGGGAGGCGCACCTGCGTGATGGTGTCGCGCTCGTGCGCTTCCTGTGCTGGCTGGAGAAGACGATTGCGTCAGGTGGGCAACATCCCTAGGCTGCCGCTGGTTGAGGACAGCTTGCTGGAAGATGGCGCAGTGCTCCCGCGCTTCCTGTGCTGGCTGGAGAAGACGATTGCGTCAGGTGGGCAACTTTCCTAGGCTGGTCACTGCTCCGTTGATGTGAAATGTGGAATGCAAGGTTCCCCCTCGAAACCTCCCCGGCGTACAGGCGAGGCGCTGACCGATGTGGAGATGCTGACGAGCACCTGACCGCCTGCCCGCCGCATTTCTGTTGATGTTGGGCTTGGGCTTGCACCTTGCTGCTCATTACCTCACATTGCTGCAACTCCCACCCTCAAATGCAGGCAAGACGCTGACAGAGGTGGAGATTGACGAGCACCTGACGGCCCGCCGCGCCGCGCAGCCCGGCTTCATTGAACCCTCCTTCCCCACCATCGCGGGTGAGCCAAGTGCATTGCAGCATGCGGTGCCGTGTGCATCGGCTCTCAAAGACAGGTAGAATGGAAAAACTGTGCCCTGGGCATGGATTGAGGGGGCCAGCATCGCCTGCCAAATAGACGTCCAAGCTGCCTTTCGATGCAGGCACGGGCCCCACTGCCGCTCACAGCCCTGCACCTGCCACTGCACCTTTTCGTACTGAATGGCCGCACACCCAGCGGTTCCATGTCGCAGGCGCGGGCCCCAACGGCGCTATCATCCACTACCGCGCCCAGCCAGGCACCTGCCGCACCGTGGACGCCAACACCCTGCTGCTGCTGGACTCAGGCGCACAGTTCGACTGTGAGTGTGCGGTTGTGTTGTGTTGGGTTGCTTGCACGTTGTGCTACTTAGGCCCCTGGCGAGCGTCAAGCGCTTTTGGACAACCGTGTTGCGCATGTGACTTGGCACTGCTGCAAGCCTGGCCCACGATTCTATCAGGCGCTCGTTGCCATCTTTAGAGCTTTCATCGCACCATCAACGCTCACCATTGGCGGCACCCGTTCCCTGTGGGCAAGGAACCCGCACATATTTGTTCCTACCCACGATTGTCCCTCACAGGCGGCACCACCGACATCACGCGCACCATGCACTTTGGCAGCCCCTCGGCGCACCAGAAGACGTGCTTCACGGCCGTGCTGCAGGTGCGCCTGCTCTGTGTGAACGCGGTTTGCACCCTTGCTTCTGCCTATTTCGATTGGTGGTGGGAGGTTGCTTGCCCATCGGCGCACCAGAAGGCATGCATCACAGCAGGGTGTTGCTGCATCACACAGCAGGTGCACAGCTGATCGCTGTTTGCTTGCCACTGGCTGTCTGCTGCCCGATTTGCCGGCTGGCCTGGTCACCGCTGATGAGGCTCTCAAGGGCATTGCTGGCAGCCTGTGCTACCTGCCAGCAGGTATTGCTGGCAGCCTGTGCTCCCAACCAGCCTGTCAACCGCCGCTGCTTCGAAGTGAATTCACACGCCCCTCCACAACGACCGCAGGGCCACATCGGCCTCGACACAGCCGTGTGGCCAGAGGGCACCCCCGGCTGCGCACTCGACACGCTGGCGCGTACACCGCTGTGGGCCCTGGGCCTGAACTACAGGTGAGCCTGTCTTTCTTAACAATAAAGTTGTTGGAGTGCAAGTCCGGAGTTAAGCCGCCACACAAGCAGTGCAGCATGCCCGCCTCAAGCATAGCAGCTTATCGGCTGCCTGCCCGAAGGCACGGCACCGGCCACATATCGGGGCCTTGTGTGCTCCTGGCCACCCCACGTCGCACTCTGCCCCTGCTGCTCCCCCCTGTCTCCCGCAGGCATGGCACTGGCCACGGCGTGGGCGCGGCGCTCAATGTACACGAGGGCCCCCAGTCCATCTCCACCCGGTGGGTTTCCTTCCTGCCGCGCGTCGCGTGTCTGGTCTAGTTATGGCGCTCAGCGTGAGCTCAACGTGCACAGGGGGGCGCTAAGGGGGCACAGGGGGCCCGTACATTGCGTCATAACTGCGTCTGCCCACACTACACGCCGCTCCGCAGGTACTGGGTGTCGCAGCCGCTGCTGGAGCACATGGTCTGCTCCAACGAACCTGGGTGAGCACAGCCTTGCTTGTTGTACATGGATGTGGGATGAGCACAGCCTACTTGCTGCAGTCGCCACTGCCGGCCCTGCTTTACGTTGAAGCTGCCACTTGCGTGATTTGACAAGAAAAAAATGAGAGCCCTGCCCTGCCCTGCCGCCTCTCGTGCTGTGCAGCTACTACGAGGACGGCAAATTCTGAGACGCAGTATGCGGGTTGGCTGTCTGCACGTGCACTCACACCCTGGTCTGCCCTGCCGCCTCTCGTGCTGTGCAGGTACTACGAGGACTGTCCGCACGTGCACTTGCCACCAGATCTGCCGCCCTCGTCCTGCCCAGCCACTATGAGGCGAGGGCGGTACAGCTACTGCGAACACTGCCTGCACATGCACTCACATCCTAATCTGCCCTGCTGCCCTGCCGCCCTCGTGCTGTGCAGCACTACGGGGACGGTACAGCTACTGCAACGAGGACTGTCCGCACGTGCATCACCGTGCGCGCATACACTGAGCTGCCCTCTGCTTTTGCCGCCCTCGTGCTGTGCAGGTACAGCGAGGACTGTCCGCACGTGCACTTGCCCCCGGATCTGCCCACCGCTTCTCGTGTGCACTGAGCTGCCTGCCCTGCCCTGCCTCGTGCTGTGCAGGTACTACGAGGACGGCGCGTTTGGCATCCGCATCGAGAACCTGTTTGCAGTGGTGGAGGCCGACACCGAGTTCAGGCGAGGAGGCTGGTTTGTGTTGCTGCTGCTGCGGCTGGTTTGTGTTGCTGCTGCTGCGGCTGGTGTGTGTTGCTGCTGCTGCGGCTGGTTTGTGTTGCTGCTGCTGCGGCTGGTGTATGTTGCTGCTGCGGCGGCTGGTGTGTGTTGCTGCTGCTGCGGCTGGTGTATGTTGCTGCTGCTGCGGCTGGTGTGTGTTGCTGCTGCTGCGGCTGGTGTGTGTTGCTGCTGCTGCCCGTATTGTCGTTGGCGTTGGCGTTGTTGCTGTTGTTGTTTGCCATCCGCGGCGTGTCAGCGCATCGCAGCCTGCATGCCCTGCTTGCCCGCTCCGGCCTGCCCAGCTGCCACATGGCGCTCCGAATGGCGTAACCGCCCGCTCCTGTTTGCACGTACGACAGCCTGAGCTGCCTGGCGTGCGAGCGGCGCACGTCGGGCTATGCACAGGCCTGCCTGCCTCACTAGCCACGGTTTTGGTCTGCAAGCCCGCTGAGCTGTACTGCCCACGCTGTTTGCAGGTACGGCGGCCTGAGCTACCTGACGTGCGAGCGGCTCACGCTGTGCCCCATCCAAAAGAAGATGATTGCCAAGGAGCTGCTCAGCCAGGTATCAACTTGCATCGTTGCGTGCGATGGCTGATTGTGCCTGACCCGACGGTGCATTTGGAGCAAGGATGGTTGCCCAGGAGCTGTTCAGCCAGGCTGCATGTGCTGAGCAGCTGCTTGCATTCCCTGCTGCTCCCCCATCCACTCATGTTTGTCCTATGCCCTTGCCCCACTGTGCGTGCCGCAGAAGGAGGCGGCGTGGGTGAACGCCTACCACCAGCAGGTGCGTGCAAACGTCTGCTGCGTGCGGGTTGTTCGAGGCTGCGTTTGCTGGGCGGCATTGCGTTCGAGCGCCGCGCGCTGATGCCGCCCCCCTGCCCGCCCGCGGCCGGCTGCCCCAGCGTGGCCACCTCGCGAGTCTCTGCACATGCTGGCCGCAGCTGTTTGAAATATTTGCCTGTGGGGGAGGCGCGGTGCCCCCCACCTGCCTGTCTCTCCCAGCACCTTCTCGTCCTGCGCCCAACACTCCAACTCCTGTTTTTTTTCTCAACAGGTGTGGGAGGCGCTGTCGCCCCGGCTGGCGGGCGAGGAGGAGGAGCTGGCCTGGCTGAAGGAGGCCACTGCCCCCCTGTAAAGCATCAACCGCGGCTCAAGGAGGCCACCTCCCTCCTCTATAGCGTCACCCCGGCTGCCGGAGACCACCGCGCTGCTGCACGCTGCCACAAGCCTGTCCGCGGCTCATGACAGCTGGCATGGCGGCGGGAGGCCAGCCACACGTACGAGCATGGCGGTGCTGGCCTGGCGCCATATCACGGCAGCTGCCCTTGCCTGCCGGCCTGCTGCTTGGGTGCTGCTGCTGGCGGGCAACCGCTCCCGGATCGAAAGTTTCCGCACAACCATCTGTTCAGTTTCAGCTTGCCCACACCACCGACCCACCACCCTTTCAGTCCCACTCTGCTGTTCTGCTGGCCTCGCACTGTAAACTGGATGCTCACTGTGAGTTGACAGGGTATGTACAACTGAGGGGCAGGCAGGTGTGCAATCAAACAGGGGCAACGGGCGGCAAGTGCGCAGTGGCGAGTGCGGATGGACAAACAGGTAGGTCCGAGAGGTATTGCACGGTACAGTAGAGTTAGAGAGGTAGTGATTGGTACAGCAAGGTTGGTGTGCCTGTGCAGGCGGTGTGCCTGGAGCAGGTGCAGAGCAGACTGTTGCAGGCAAGGGCAGCGCACATGCGATTGCTAGCATGGTACAGACGGCCGACCCGCTCACAGCAGTGGTCGGCACAGCAGCTCTCATCCTGCTGCTGCGGCGTGCAGCAGGCGCGTGCTATCGTCCCGGCCAGAAAAAGGCGACGCACGCTCCCGCCACCGCAATGGCGCTGCCGACCCAGTCGCCGGTGTCGGGCCGGGTGCCGTCGACTGCCCAGCCCCAGAGGTAGGACAGGATGATAAAGAAGCCTCCGTACACGGCATAGACCTGCGGAGAGGGAAGCAGGAGCGTGTAGTTCGAAGGTAGCTCTAACAAGGCCGCAGGATGATGAAGAAGCCGCCACAAAAGGCATAGGTCTGCAGGGGAGGGAAAGCAGGATGCAAAGGCACCTGAAAGAAGCAGCCCCATCAAGGTAGATATGGATGGGGAAAGAAGCCGCCGCACACGCCCTATAGGTGCCTAGGCCTGCGGGTAGCGTCGGGGATGGGAGCCAGACAGTGGCTGTTGGGCTACCGAGTTGCAAGCGATTGAGGTCATCGTCAGCTGCACGTGCACTGCGCACATGCACGCACAGCCGTCTGTGCCTGCTGTGCCGCACCTGCACACAGCTCAACTGCACATCACTGCCACCCCAGCCTGCGCAGCAGCACATGCGCCTGCCCCTCACAAACGCCCCTGCCCAGTCAACGCCCCACACATCCCTCAGCTGCAACAGCACTCTGGCCTGCTCTCGCAGCAGCTGAGCAGTCCTGGAGTGGCTGGGAAGCAGCCCTGCTCAAACCGTCTGACCCTCCATCCCCAGCCCGCTCGACCGCCCAAAGTCATTCACCCTTTCCATCCCCAAGCCCGCTCACCCGCCCAAAGTTGTCCACCGGCTGGGCGCAGGGTATGAGGCCGTAGCCAAACAGCACGATCGCTCCCAGCAGCGCCATCCACCAGCCCTTGTGCAGGCGCACCGCCTGCCACACCAGCCAGCCGCCGCCGATTTCGCAGAGGCCCGCGGCCAGGAAGAGTGCCAGGGAGAGGATGACCTGGGGAGCAGCAGGGGTAAGCAGCAGGGCTTTGGCAGGAGGGACCGGTGATAGGCATCGAGGAAGAGTGCGAGCGAGCAAGAGGATGGCCTGGGGAGCAGGGACAGGCAGAGCGGTTGGGTCTTCAGCGTCTGGGCAGGGCTAAGCCGGCACAGGAGCAGGGGCCTCCAGCGTCTGAGCAGGGCCAACGCCGCACATTGGCAGGGCCAGGGGCCTCCAGCGTCCGGGCAGGGCTAAGACGGCATGGCTGGCAGGCGAGGGACGGCGGTGATGGCAGACTGAGCCTGCTGCCTAGCGCATGCAGGCACCGGTCGGGCAGGCATCGAAGCAGCCCTTCAGCACCGCAACATCCCAGCCCGCTGGGGACTTGGACCAACACATGTGAGCAAGCAGCGTTCTGGCGCCGAGCTTGGCAGCAGCGCCCCACCGTGCCGGCGGTCCAGTGGAACACGTCGGCGCTGCCGCCAGGCGGCGGCGGCGCGGGCGGGGCGCTGGCGGGGCCCGCTGCGGCCAGCGCCTGGCTGCTGCTGTTCGCGCTGCTGCCACCGTCCAGCATGGTGGCCAGCATGGCGAGGGGCGCCCAGCTCAGCGAGCTAGCAGAGCCGTGGGCCTAGGGCTTGCTGGCGGAGCCTCACCACCGCTTGCGAGCTCTCTCCGACGTGACGACCTGGAATTCGTCGCGGCATTCGTGCAAAGCGCCCGACGGGGGCATGTCGGGCGCGCTGGGGCGGCGGCGGCGGTCGTGCCGCCTTGGCCCCCACCCAGGGGGGATGAACTCATGAACCCAAGCCTGTGCTGCGGTTTGCGATCCTTCAGCGGGTGGCAGATTTGCAATGCAAAGTTGAAAGTAACCACACTGTCATGCATTGCGCCGGCCGCTCGTCGGACCGCGCATGCCTTTACTCACTGGCCCCAGCATGGCTGTGCTGCTACAGCTACGGCGCTGATGGTGCACTGAACCAGTGTAGCTGGCGGCTGGGTGCATGGGCCGGCGGCTCGTCACCCCCCGCCACACCTGCAGCCCCACAGCACACGTGTGGTGGGGAACAGCTGCCGCCAGCTGCCAGTTTCCGCGCACCCACGCAGGCAGGCGGTATCCTGCAGCCAAGCAGCCAGAGCTGCTTGAGCACGTGAGCACAGCTCACAGCGCTGCTGGCGGGATTGCGGAGGCAGGCGTGGCGTAGAGTGGCGTGCATGGCACGGCAGGCGCTGGCGCACGTGTGCCGCACATCGTGCCGCGCATGCACCGTTGTGCATTCCCCGCGGCGGCCCACGCTGAGCTTGCGTCCGCACTGTGCAGGGCTGCCGGGGCAGAGAGCAGGGCGGACAGACAGCCACTGCTTGGGCGCTGCAGCTGGCTCAGGCCGGCAGCAGGGGGACGGGGAAACGGAAAGGCCGCCCCCGTGCCCGTGGTAGCCTTTTTGTGGACCCTGCCCGATCGCCATGTTCTAGGCTCCCAGCCATCGCTGGTATAATTGCTAGCGATTGCTGTGCTCGCGCCGGTCAGGAGGCAGGGGGCCAGGGTGTGGGGCGCCGAGGTGTGGGGAGGGAGGCCTGGCCATTGGGTATGGAGCGCCTGAGGCTTTGTACGCACTTGCACCCGATCAAGGCGCAATGGGGAGCGGGGGAAAGGCCCCTGGAGATGTTTGCAAAACCGATCTCAGGCGCAGCAGGCTCGCCAAAGTGATGAAGCTCCCAGGGCGCCCTGGCTGCAAAAACAACTCCCCGCCAGGCCAGGCCATTGAGCCCCACCAAGCAGCTCCCCAGCGCGCGAGCAGCCCGACCGCGCGACGCCTGCGCGTCCCTAGCGCTCCCTGGAGCACTTCCACGGCGTCTTGTAGCGACACCCAGCAGCCTGAGGTGGCAACAGCAGCTGCAGCTGCGCAGCAATGGAGTTCCCAGCCTCAAACGGGCTGCCGGGGCACCAGGGCCCGCCCCAGGACGACGATGACTACAGCAGCGACCTGTTCAAGTCCGATGAGTTCAGGCAAGGCCGCCGGGAGGGCGGGGGTCCGCGCGTCCGACGGGCGGTGCGCTCGCAGTGCGGCTGGCGCCCCCTCTGGCCGTCCCAGCCGCCCAGCATTCATTGCCGAGGCGTCTGGCAGCGCGCCGACCCGCTTGCAGCACCTCCCTGCTCACTCCCCTCCCGCTGCTTCCCGACCCCTCTTGCGCAGGCTGTGGTGAGTGTGCCCCCTCGCGATCATGTCGGCGTTGCGAAACGGGCATGGCAGGGCATGGCGCGCAGCTGCAGGGGCTGGGCCGGGCGGCGGTCTCGCTGGCCGCCCCGGCGGGACCTGCGTTGCGCCGTTGCGCTGGCCCCTATGCATTCGCGGCCCCTTGACCCTCCCCTCCTCCCATCCGCATTGCCGCAGGTGCATGAAGGTGCGAGGCAGCCCTCATGGCAGCTGGTGGGGGGATGCAGAGGTCGTGCGGCGGCCGCCGCACGCCAGCGGCCTTCGGCATCTCACTGCGGCAGCAGCAGCTGGCACGCCGCTTTGGGTACTGTCCGGCCGCCACGCCCAGCGAGCCTGCCCTTGCGACCAGCAGCAGCGGGCGGCCAGAGGGGCGCAGGCAGCGGCCTGCGAGTGCCGAGTATCCGGCCGCACTGCGCCCCCCCCAGCTGCCGCCGCAGCTCCTTAAAGAAGCATCCAGTCCCGGCTGCAACAGC
>RRZL01000078.1:96407-137704 GCA_006782975.1 Chlorella sp. Dachan | reverse complement strand
TGCTGTGCCTGCTGTCTGTGCTGGGCCGCCCCGCCGCCAGCTCAGCCAGCTCCTGGCCCGAAGCGATGCGCTGCATGCGGGGGCGGAAGCCCTTCTCGCGGCGCCGCCCCGGGCTGCCGGCTGCAGCGCCGCCGCCGCTGCCGCCCTCTGCCAGCTGAGGAGCTGCACAGTGGTCCGCCACGCTGCGCCGGCTGTGCCGCAGCTGCTGCTGCGCTGCAGCGGCGCCGCCACGGGGCCCCTTGGCGGGTGGGCTGGCCGGTGCGGCGTCAAAGTCGACCGATGTGCGGGGCTTGGCAATGGTGCGGACCTGCTGGCGCGCGCTCACAGGCACAGCGTCCATGCTCCACCGCTGCTGCGCCGCCGCGCCGTGCTGGGCAGCACTGCCCTGCTGCTGCGTGGCGCTGCCCTGCGGGGCTGCTAGTGCGAGCTGCTTCCTCCTGCTCTTGCCGCCGGTGAGACTATATTCAGGCAGGCGGTAGCTGTTGATGTCCTTGCCCGGGCTTGGGGGCGCCAGCCGGCGGCGCTGCGCAGGGCTGGTGGCTGCTGCCGCCTTGCCGCTGCCGTCGCCTTGGCTGCCTGCCTTCCTGGTGGGCTGGGAGCCGACGGACGCAAGCTGCTGGCGCAGCGCCGACTGCAGCAGCGCGACGCCCAGCAGGCGCGACAGCTGCAGCGCCGACAGCGCCTGCGCTGCGCGGCTGGGGCCACCCAGGCTCCAGCTGACTGCCCAGGCGGCCAGCAGGGCCAGGGCTGCCGCCTCAATCGGGCTTGACGCCTGCAGGAGCGGGAGGACGCCTCACACAGGGCGTCAGCAGGCGGCCAGTTGGACCTGCGGTTCGACACAAACAGCAGCTGCCGCTGCGCTTGCCATCCCGCTGAAACCAGCCAACACATGCTCACCACCCGGTAGATGGCATCCACGGTGAGCTCTGCTGCAGCGAGGGCCAGGTACCTGCACACGGCGCGGTTTCGCAGGCGGCGGCGGGAGGGCGATGAGGAGAGGCGGCGACGGCGGCGGCCACCTAACGCCTGCCGAGGCGCCCGCCGCCCGTTTCCCGACACTCTGCAGTGCTGCCCGAGTGCAATGGGGGCCACGCCGACACTGCGGCGCGGCTGCCTCGGCGGCCGTCTCGGGCCGGCGCCCTCCCTGCTTGCCTGGTCAGGCTGCAGCAGCCGTAGACAGCGCAGATGAGCGCCAATGCCTGGGCAGCCGCCAAGGCCTCGGCGGCCGCCGGGCGCTGAGTCGCGGGCATCGGTGTTTTGCTGCCGCTGACGTCCCTGCACGCCCCTCCCAGGGCCCCTGCAGGGCTGTCAGGCAGCTACTGTGTGTGGGCGAAACGCCAGAATGGCTTGCAAGCGGCGGCCCCAGCAGCTTGGCGCCCTCGGGACAGCGGATTAGGTAGCATGGACGCCCAAAGAGGCAAATTCTTGCCCGATAGCGTCTTTTCCTTCGATGCTCCGATGTGACCAGAGGCGCGCAATCAGAGGCGCGCGCGGGGCGTCCAAAGTGTAGTGGCGCGGCCGCCGCCGGGCCAACCGGCAGGTGAGCCGCCAGCGGATGCGCTCTCAACTCTGCGTCCCCTCCTCAACCTGTCGCGGCTGCACCTCAACGGTGCATTCACGCTAGCCCAGCTTGCCTGAACACACCCACAGGGTCAGAATGGCGACTGCAAAAGTCTGGTTGCCCCAACGCTCATCTCCCCTCCGCCGCTCCAGCCCCATCCCCACCCCGGGTCAGAAAAGACCCGTTTACATGGGGCAGGAGGCATTACATAGCGCTCACGCGTCACGTTACGTGGCAAAGAAGGCGTAGCAGACTGGGCGGAAGCGGAGAGGGGGTGGGGCGGAACAGTGCGTGTCGTCGTCGGGTTGGGTTTGGGGGCAGGGGTGAGCAGCGACGGCGGAGCAGGGGAGAGGAAACGCAGCTTAGGGGTAGGGGTACACTCAACAATGACGTGGGGCAGGGGCTGCAAGCAGACACGGAGGGGGGTGCTGGGAAGAATCCGCAGGGAATGTCTGGGAACGGGGTGGGGCGGCGCAGTAGCGCGTGCCCATCTACAGGCATGCATCTTGCCACTCAGGCTGCCATTGCTGCTGCTGCTGCTGCTGCTGCTGCGGGGCGCGCTGGGGGCTCAGCGGACGTACAGGCAAGGCGCTCCTGCTTGGGGCGCCTGCCTCGGCCCGCGTCCTGGCCCCCAGCCGCTACGTCGGCTCAAAAGCGGCTTAGAGCAGAAGCTCCGCCACCTGCACAGCGTTGAGCGCCGCGCCCTTCTTGATCTGCGGGAGGAAAGACACATGGGAGACACAGTGAGTGCGCAGTTGAGGCGAGGCAGGCGGGGTTGAGGGGTACGCACAGAGCCACGGCGGCGGTGCTGAGCACAACCTGCCAGCACAAGCACCCCACCGCAGCGTAGCTCAGTCCCGCGCCCTGCCAATACTCCCTTACACATCACCCACCTGGTCGCCGCACACAAAGATGTCCAGGCCCTTGTTGTCGCCGCGGGAGATGTCGCGGCGCACGCTGCACACACACAATTGGAGGGCGGCGGGAGGCAGCACAGGATCAGCGCCAGGCCGCAACGGTGCGCGGTTGCAAGCCCGCCCACTACAGCACACTCAACTTCCCCGCCAGGAGCAGTGGCCTTGAGTCAGGCTAGGCGGGCGGGTGAACAGCCACAGCAGCGCACCGGCCCACATTGTTCTCGTTGGACGCATCCAGCGGCGCGAACCAAGCAGCCACACCCCCCATGCCAAAGCCTAGACAGCGACCAGGCAACCACAGCGCGCACCGGCCCACGTAGACGTTGTCCTCGTTGGACGCGTCCAGAGGGGTGGGGAAGCGGTTGTTGGCGCGGTCGTTGATGATGCTGACGCCGGGGAAGGCTGCCAGCGCCTCGACCGCCTCCTCCTCTGCAGGAGGGCCAAGGGTTGGAGGGCAGTGAGGGGGCGGGTGAGAGGCGGGAGCAGGGGAAAGCAGGCTGGCGAGGCTCGCCGAGAAGGCGCCCAGCGCCTGGAGCGCAGGCTGATGGGCTTGGCCCCTCACCGGGGGATGCCGACGCCCCAGCCGCACGCCCCAGCCCGCATGCAGGCAGCACCATCAGCAAGCGCATCCCACGCAGCAAAATCTGCAGCCCCACCGCAACATAACAATAAGCCCACCCGAGATGTCCTTCTCAAACTCCAGGTTGATGGACTCGGCGTGGGCGCGCATGACGGGCACACGGATGCACGTGGCCGTGATCTTCACGTCGTTCTCGCCCCAGATCTTGGCCGTCTCCTTGACCTGGATGGAGGGGTGGGTGGGTGGGATGGGCGGCCGGGGTTCAGCAGGGAGCATGCAAGGGGCACGGCAGGGAAGGCGGGTCCGCCCCGGATTTTGGCCGCCTCGTTGACCTGGAGGGAAGGAATCAAACAGCGCGAGCAGCAGATCCATGGGAGCGAGTGCAGATGGTGACAGTGGCGGCGATCCCTGCAGCAGCGTAATGCAGTGCAGGGCATGGCAGGTATTGCGGCAGCCCGGCCACAGCAACTCCCCAGGGGCACCGCAGCCCTCCCGGGAACCCACCAGCTTTCCCGGGAACCCACCAGCTTTCCCGGGAACCCACCAGCTTCATCTCCTCCTCGTTGTACCCGTTCTCGGTCATGGAGGAGTTGTGGGAGAACAGGTTGAAGGCGTACTGGAAGGGGAAGATGTTGGTGGTCACCGGCTTGCCTGGAGGGGAGGATGAGGGGCACGGTGACAGCAGAAGTTGCTGCAGCTGAGGAGCCTGATGAGCACACGGCTGCGCCACCGGCTGTGCTACGAGCCAGCAGGCACAAACATGCCCTGCGGCGCACGTGGCCGCCGGCTGTGCGCTGCTGCACAACGCGCTGTGCGCCGGCTGTGCGCTGCAGGACTCACACAACCCAGCCTCCAGCTAAGCCCCATGCTGCTGCCCACCCAGCCCTGTGGAGTTCAACTCACCCTCCAGCACCTCGCGCGTCTGCTGCTCCAGCTCCTCCATCGCCGCCTGGCCCGCGCCGCTGGCCGCCTGGTAGGTTGACACAACCATGCGCTTCACCTTGGCTGCACGGGGGGGATAAGGAGGGTGTGGGGTGGGGTGTGAGGGCGGGCAGGCGCAGCACACGTTGCGGGTCGAGCAGCCACCTCTGATTCCAATCGCCAGGCTCCGTGCCTGAGCAGGCCGGGGGCCCCGCAACACAGAATCAGGACAAACTTGCTCAAAAGGTTTAGAACCAGCGGCGCACTCACCCGCGCGGTGCAGGGGGGTGACCGCCATGAGCGCGATGATGGTGGAGCAGTTGGGGTTGGCGATGATGCCGCCCTTGCCCGCCTTCATGCCCGCCATTGCCTGCGGGGATGCATGGAAGACACACAACCCCTCAGGCAGCCGCCCAGCGCTCACAGCTGCATCGGTCCAAGCGGGCGCTGCTCACAGCGCACATGCCGGTCGACCCTGGCTCTGCATCCCCCACTTGCCGGCCCCAGCCCCAAGCCGCACCATGCCGGCTGGTGCCAATCGCGCACCCACACAACTGGGGCTGCCCTCGAGGGATGCCCAGCGGCACGCCGAGTGCGCCCAACCAACGCCCACATGACCGCACACAGGCCTGCACACAGGCATGCAGGCGAGCGCACAGCACCCGGCCGCCCGCTCTGCTTACCTGGGGGTTGACCTCAGGGATGACCAGCGGCACATCGGGGACCATACGGAAGGCGCTGCTGTTGTCCACCACCTGCGGGGGTGGGGTTGACAGCATGCGGGCAGACAACATCTGGTTGCATTTGCAAGCAATGCAAATGCCCGCTGTGCGTGCAGCCACCAGTCGAGCAACCAGCAGCAGCCGCGGTAGGGGCAGCGGAAGGGCTGCAGCCGCAACCTGCAAGCGCACTCACGCTGCAGCCGACGGCGGGGGCGATGCGCGCATTCTGAGGCCAAGCTGAGTTCCCATCACAACAAAGGAGCGGTCATTCAACTCACGGTGCAGCCGGCGGCGGAGGCGATAGGCGCGTACTTCTTGGAGATGGAGCCGCCGGCGGAGAAGAGCGCAATGTCCCACCCCTTGAAGCTGCAGTCACAGGGGGGGGGGGAGATTGGGTGAGGAGTTGGGGGTCGGGAGTATTTGGGTTGATAGGGGAGCCACAGGCGTGCCTGAGGAGAGGGCGCAACGTCATGCGTGACAAGCTTTGCGAGGCATTCCAGACGGCGTAGGCGCCGCTGCTGCAAGCGGCACCATCCAACAGCGGGAGGCAGGGCACGTGCGCCGCGCCAGCTCCCGGGGTGTGTATCACGCGCCCTGCGGCCCCCCGAGCTGCATGCCATGTTTCACACAAGCAAGCGGGGCTCCCATCTGCCTCACCTGTCCTCGGTCAGCTCCTCCACAGTGTACTCCACGCCCTCAAACGTGTACTTCTTGCCCGCCGACCGCTTGGACGCCAGCATCTTGATGTCGGAATAGGGGAAGTTGCGCTCGTGCAGGACGCGCAGGAACTCCTGGCCCACCGCGCCGCTGCAAGCAGGGGCAAGGGGTGCACAGTTTGCCACGAAGAGAAGCGTGCGGGCCGGCGCTTGGGGCGTGGGAGAGATGTGGGCATCACGGTAGGCCGGGAGGGCGCTGAGTGCCTGCAGGGCAGTCTCAACAAGCTGAACACGGTTGTCGCAGCACCGCAGTGCAACCAGGGACCACGACAGCGCTGCAAGTTAGCAGGCTGCTTGCTGGCGGTTGCAAGAGGCGGCAGAGGCGGCGGTGCCGGCAAGGGGCCGTTGCTGCTTGCAACCCTTCATCCGGCTAGCGGAGCCTGCTCACGATGGATATCCGCCAAGTCCAGGGCTGTGCAGGCAGCACAGGCAGCAGGCGCGGCGAGCGAGCAACAAACGCCTCCTTTGGCGCCTCTGAGACCAGTAAAAGCCTTACCTGATACCCGCAATGACCAGCTTGGGGCCATCCGCCGTCTTGGCAGCGCAGACACGGAGCGCGCCCCGGCCCGCCCGCCGCTGCTGCGGCTTAGCGCACACGGCGGTGCCCCGGAGCGACGTGGTGGCCTGCATGGTTGCGATGGGAGGGTATGCAAGGAAGGTGGTGCAGGGTCTGGGAATGGGCCTTGCTGGCGGCTCACTCCCATGCATGAGCCCTCCTAGCTTGCATAATCCTCGATATTGGGAGCTTTGTCGGGTTCTGTGCGATGCGCGCAATGCCACGGACCGGCGCAGGGGCACTGCCGGCGGGCGGTGGTCTAACCGCTCACCGCCGAGCCCCCTTGCACCCTACTCCCTAGTGCCCTGCCGGCTGTCTTTTGTGCCCGCTGCCTCATTGGTCTTCCATACTTACTGCTTCAATCCAAAGGGTTACTGCTCCAGAAGTGAGTAGTAACATGCGTATCGCGCCGCCACAGCAGCAGCGCTGCTCTTGCTTTGCCGCGGGCATGCCTAGCCGTGCATGCAGCTGTCAACGTGCTTTCAGGATCACAATGTATCAATGATCAACGAATAATTGTCAACCTCACAAAACTGCAGTCACCACTGGCCATTGCTGTGCCGCCATTCTCCGGGCATTCCCAGTCACTGCCCCGGCTCGACCGCCAAGCACAGCAGCAGCCTCCGCCCTGCAGGCAGCAGGGAGGCAAAAGCAGCAGCCATCACAAAACGGTTCCCCGGCAGGAACCCCAGCTGAGCATTGCTGTGCTGTCAGCTACACAAGCCCAGACCAGCCCTGGCAATCAACCACCCCTAACCAGAGCACCCACCCTGGCCCTCCTCGGCTGGCGGCAGCTCCTCGCCGAGCTGCGCAAAGCCGGAGCCGCGATACAGCCGTAGCGCCGCCTGCAGGCAATACACACCGCAGTTGTGGCAGGATGGGCAGCCAGCAACAGTCGACGGTTGGCGACAGGCGACGGCCAGCCAGGCTTGCTTGCTTCGTGCGAGGGACAGGCAGCTGTGGTTGGACCCAGTCCGCAGGCACCCTGGTCGCCCGCCCGCGCCGCTGTTGCCTCAACACTCCTCCCCAACCCACCTCATTGTCCGTCTCCACATGGCAGTACAGGCAGCGCACGCCCCAGCTGCGCTGCGCCAGCGCCACCCCCTCTGCCACGAGCTGGCGCCCCAGGCCGCGGCCCCGCTGCCCTGCCGACACCACCACATTTGACACGTAGCCGGCCGGGGTGGGGCCGTCCAGCGGAATGCCATCGGGCCAGCGGCTGCCGTATCCGGCTGCTTCTGGTGCCAGCAGCCGCACATCGAGCGTGCCTAGGCAGCTGCCGGGCCCTTGAGGGCCACCTGCCGCTAGAGCTGCTGCCGCCGCTCGCTGCGCTGCTGCCGCCGCCGCTGGCTGATGCTGTGGGGCGTCACCCGCTGCTGCTGCTGCATCGCTATCCTCTGGGCCTCCCTCGCTGGCCACTAGCGTCACACACTCCCCCGCCTGCCGCAGCAGGCTGTAAAAGTGCTGCTGCGCAAACTGCTTGATGAACGACTGCTTGAAGCGGCCCACACTGCGCTCCTGCAGGAGGTGCAGCAGGGGTGCGCGGGCAACAGGGGTCGACGCTGCTGATCAGGATGGCACAAGCGCACACTGCATGCGGCTTGCACGGGGCAGCAATGGTGCCCCCTTCCCCTCGAAACAGGTCTGCCGCCCGACTCACCTCGTAGTAAGCCTCTGCACGCAGCCAGGCCGCCGCTTGGAGGTCCGCGCACAGTGTGGAGGGCACGATGCGGATGCCCGCCGCCTGCTCGCCCGCAGCGGCAGCGGCGGCAGCAGCGGCGCGCCGCTGTCGGCGCTGCGCCAGAGCCGTGCATGCTGCCCATGGGTGGTTCCAAGCCGCTTCATGTGCTGCAACGTGCTTGCAGGCCGCAGAGGCGGTGCTGCTGGCGGAGCAGCGGCGGGCTGTCGCCTGGCGCACCGACCCGCCTGCCGCACCCACAGCTGCCATGTTCGGGCCTGGCTATGCACAATGTGCCGCAGGCAACGGTGCCTGCCTTCCGTCTGCTGCCGAGCGTGCTGCGGGCCATGAAGGACGCTTGCCTTTGTGCTAGCCCAAGCTAATCTGGATCGCTGCCGATCACTGCTGTCGCCAGTGGCAGCAGCTGGAGGGCCGGCCAAACAGGGGCCGACAGCCCTGCTCGTTTCGGGGCTTGAGAGTGCCAGCGGCGCATTGGTGCAGGTTGAAGAACTGAGTAAGCGGTGCGGATTGGCTGGATGTCGCGGCAGGCGCTGGGAGACAGCCAGACTGCCGCTGCTGCCGCCGCTTGCGGCGGGCGCCTCGAGCCGCCACCCTCCCGCATCTCACCCTGCAGGCAGCGGCCGCCCCCACCATGTTTGCCATCCTGTCCTCCCAGCTGGCCTTCTCCGCCGCCTCCACGCTGGCCAAGAAGAGCTTCGAGTTTGGCATCACCTCCAGCCTGCGCGGCCTGTGCGTCTGTCGCTGGCTTGTGTGCTCCAGCTGCTGCGCCTTGAGACTTGCTGTGTGTGCCGCTTCACCTAGCACCTCCTGGGCCTGCGTAGCTGCGCTTGATGCACGCCTGTCGCTGATCAAGATGGCACCCCATCATTGGTTGCTGTCCCGGTTGTACGGCACCCGTGCTGGGTGCTGCAGGTCGGATGTGATTCGGGACCGCTTCCAGCACTCCAAGGCGCTGCAGGACACGCAAGGGGAGCTGGAGCTTAAGGTGGGTGCTGGGCGATTGGTTTGCAGTTGCGGTTGCGCAGTTCCACAGACGGTCAGGGGGCGCTGCAGGACACGCAAGGGGAGCTGGAGCTGACGGTGAAGCTTATCCTCAGATGGTGGTAGCCTGCTGGTAGCAGGTGCCAGCGGGATAAGCCGGCGCACCAGGGCTCTGAGCGCGTGTGCAGGGCACCTGGCTTGTTTGCACGCCCGAGCTGCGGCCACCCCTGCCTGCCGCCCCCGCAGGTCAAGATGCTGTGCCTGCCGGTCGACATCCTGGCGCACCACGTGACTCAGGGAAACACGGTGCGTGGGTCTGTTTTATATTGGCAGGCAGCGGCAGGTGCGGCGCTGCCTGCATTGCATTGTGCCCGGGCCGCAATTCCGGATGAGCACACTTGGCTGGGCAGGCCACATACGACGGGCAGCCTGGCGTTTCGGAGAGGATGCAGCAGGGGTGCCACGCCCAGCGCGGGTGCGCAGCAGCTGCCTGTGCGCATCCCACCTGCCGCACCGCGTCAAATCCGCTTTGCGCAGGCGCTGCAGGAGCCGCTGGGGGTGGCGCTTGGGGTGCTGGAGGAGGTGGAGGCCTTTCGGCAGGCGCTGGTGGCCCAGGATGTGGCGCGGGTGAGCTGCGCATGCCATCTAGTGGTACTGGCACGCTCGGGACAGCGTCGTCGATGCATGTCGCCAGCCCTAGTTGCGACTTTTGCCCACCTGGGGAGGGTGCCCAACCGCTGGCTTGCGTCCCGCCATGCAGGCCCAAGACGCGTCCTCGCCAGACGGCAGCGCCGCCAACGCCGCCCAGCTGTGCAAGCGGCTCAAAGAGCTGGTGGCCCGCCTCGACTCTGTGCTGCCCTACCTGAACCTGGCCATCTCCACCGTGGCGCTGCTCAACCAAGGTGTGCATGCTGCGGGTGCTGTGGTGTCCCTTGCGGTTGAGCTGTAGCTTGCTGAGCATCAACAGCCGGCAGGTGGGCGTCAGCGTGTGCCAGGTGGAGAGGACCAGCTGGACACGTGTTTGTCGTGTGCCTGTCCCTCTGCTCAGACCCTGCCGCCCTGCTGCGCTTGGCACACACGTGTTTCATGTGCCTCTCCCGTTTGCTCAGGCCCTGCCGCCCCGCTGTCCGCCTCCCGCCTGATGGCCGCTTCATGGCACCTGCGCTCCAACCCGCACCCCGGGGCCGCCGTCTTTTCGCTGCCCGAGGTGTACATGGGGTTGCAGGGGGCAGTGCACTGTGGCTGATGCATGCGTGCGTGTCCAAGCAGACCTACGATTGCCGGCACCTGCACCTGCCTACATGGAGCGTTAGCCCCCACTCCCCCGCCCACGTGTCCTGCTGGTCCTCTGTCCACCCAACACGCTCCACACAGGCCGCCAGGCACAAGGAGCACCCGCTCACTGTGGCAGACCTAGTTTTGCCTTGGAAGCTCTCACCCCTACCCTCGTATCCCTGCCCAACCCCCTCCACACAGGCCTCCTGGCACGAGGAGCGGCAGCTCACCGCGGCGGGGCGGGCCATGTCTGAGGCCTTCCGCCGCTGCAGCCTCACCGTGTGCCGCTCCCAGATCGCGGGAGGCGTGGGCGACAGCCCCCACGCGGCAGGCGGCGATGGATTGGAGCACGCATCTGATCGAGGCGGGCTGTACTTTGGAGGCTACGAGCTGCTGCTGCAGCAGGACTTGGATGATGGGCTGTACCACGAGCGGGGGGAGAGCGGCGCAACACTGAGACTGCAGGTGGGCGGGTGGTGGGGCCATTGCAGGTGGGTTGGTGGTGGGACATTGCAGGTGGGTCGGTGGTGGGGGCATTGCAGGTGGGCTGGTGGTGCAAGCGGTGGGGTGCAGTGCTGTGGAGGCAGAAGCAGGCGAACGTGCTTCGGCGGCTCGGCGCTTTGGGTCTGGCGGAGCGCGGCAGTCCTGTGCCTCTTGCGTTTGCACACACAACTGCGCCTTGCTTCTGCCTCTTGCAGGTCTGCGACATTGTGGGCCTAGAATGGGAGACAACCCAGAGTCT
Source organism: Chlorella sp. Dachan (assembly GCA_006782975.1). Classification (NCBI taxonomy): domain Eukaryota; kingdom Viridiplantae; phylum Chlorophyta; class Trebouxiophyceae; order Chlorellales; family Chlorellaceae; genus Chlorella; species Chlorella sp. Dachan. The sequence continues at coordinate 127,034 of RRZL01000078.1, read as the reverse complement.
GAACCAGGGAGACAATGAGTACCGCCCCGCCCTGGTGCTGCACGTGCTGCACAGCGGCAGCGCAGCAGGCGCAGCAGCGGGCCCAGCGGCGGCAGGGGCGGTAGCGGGCGAGGCCGCGCCCCAGACAGGGGACCGGGATACGGCAGCCAAGCAGCCGCTGGCGGTGCAGCAGCTTGTGGCCCCGCAGCGCACACCAGACAGCGCGGCTTCCCGGCCGGGCAGCAGGGCACAGAGCCGGCTGGGGGCAGAGGCGGCGGCCCGCAGCGGCAGCGGTTCTCGGGAACCTTCTCCGTCAAAGGCTGCTCTGGCAGCAGGCATGGTGACGCCCCAGCCGGCGAGGCCGTCCCCCGGGGCTGCGGCATCTGGCAGGCTGGGAGCTGGCGTGGGCGGCAGCATTCGGCGGTATGCCGTCATGCTCAACATGCAGCGAGGGGGCGATACTGATGGGGAGGAGGATGAGGAGGGCAGCGAGGAGGGCAGGGGTGGCCAGGCAGATGGCAGCAGCAGTGATGATGAGCTGGACCAGCGGCAGCAAGCAGCAGCGGCGGCAGCGCCCACACCCAGCACAGCCGGCCACGACCGGCGTGCGGCGCTGCAGGCGGCCGCCGCCTCGCCGCTGCCGCCGCAGCTGGCGCAGCAGGGCGGGCCGGCGCTGGGCAGCAGCCTGCTGCAGCGCGAGTGGCAGCTGCTCGGAGAGCTGGAGTATGTGCTGCGCCTGTGCATTCTGGAGAGCCGTGAGCAGCTGCCGCACCATGAGGTCCCAGTGAGGCCAGGGGCTAGCTTGTGGGGTCTTCCTCGCCCTAATACCTAGGGAACAGCTCTCTCAAACTGCTAATGAGTCAGCGCACTGTTTCCTGGGCTGGCCTGGGAGTGCCCGACCCCTGCGTGCTGCGAAATGCTATGTCTGGATAGGCCGCTGCTACGCTGGGGTGTGCCGACCAGCGGAACCAAGGACTCGCAGCGCGCTTGCTGTGCCTCCTGCACTTCACAGCATGCCATCCTCCAACCCTCCTGGCCGTTGCTGCCCCGCAGGACGAGCGGATCCAGATGGCGTTCCAGGCCACCTCGGTTCCTTCTGCAACAGCCTTCAGCAGCAGCAGCAGTGCGCTGGCCGCCCCCAGCTTCCATGCAGCGCCCGCAGCAGCAGCAACAGCAGCAGCAGCACTTGATGCTGGCGGCAGCGCGCAACAGCGGCAGCGCAGCGCGGCGGCGGCCCGGTGGCGTAGTGCAGCAGCTGAGGCAGCGGCCGCACTGAGAGAGGGCGTACGGGAGGGGGTAGAAGCGGTGACACATGGCGTGCGCCAGCTGTCGTTTACCCCTGGCGGCTCGGCAGCGGCAGCAGCAGCACCAGCTGGTGAAAGCAGCGGTGAGGCCAGCGGGTCTATGGCAGGGACACGCAGCAGCTCTCGCACCGGAGGCCGCGGCTTTGGCTCCCCCGTGCAATAAGTGTGTGACTCGCATAACATTGCCTATGCATTAACACTCTCTCAACTCAAATAGCAGTGCTGTGTGAAGGCATGCGTGAGCCGTGCAGCATCACGGCACGTCGCAAGGGAGGCACATGGAACGGGAATACGCACGGCCGAGCGGCGCGATACAACCGACGGCCAGCTTGCCGCTGCTCCAGCGCCTCAGTTGAATCTAGGTACAGATTCTGATGCGGTTGTTGCCGGAGCCAACAGTGCATCAGAGAATGCGATCGCTGCTGCGGCCAGCGCCTCAGTTGAACTCCAGGAATATTTCGATGCGGTCGCTGCCGGAGTCGAATCGGTAGATGGGCTTGCCCGGCTCCCAGCTTGCGTCGCCGGTCGCCTGCGTGAGCAGCGAGCCAGTTGAGTTGGAATTGGAGTGGAGGGAAGGGGGGGTGCAGGGTATGGATTCTCGAGCACAACGGCCGGGCTGGCAATGAGAGGAGAAGGGCATGATATGTGCCCCTCTTGCTCGCCGCCCCAACCGCGCGCAGCCAGCACCCCCAACCAGCGTGCCTGCTTCACAAGCCCCTCCAGGTCCACGCCCGCCACCGCGGGGATGAAGGTGGCCACGCTGTTGAGGAAGCCTGGAAAGGGGAAGGGGGTGGGTGGGTGAGGGGGTGGGTGGTTTGGGTAGCATGGCGGGTATCATGGGGCAGAATGGCGGGCGGCATGCGGGCAGCATGGCGGGTAGCATGGTGGGGGCATCAACGGGCATGAGATCGCAGCTGCACACGAACATGTGGGGCCTGGCTTTCGTTAGTGGCACCCAGCGCCAACCCACAAAAGGCATGCAGAGCGACCGCAGCGTGCGCAGCAGGAGCGCACCTGCAGGGACGCGCGTGTCCAGCGTGGTTGTCCGGCTGCTGGTGTCGGTCACCTGCAGGACACCAGCACATGTGCAGTACTTACACATCATTGGCATTGTGTCGGGGAGGCTCATCCAAAGTATCCCGCTTGCGCGGCCGCTTGGTGCAGCGATGTACCTGTGCAGCCCAGTTTGCCGATTCAGGCCACTTGCCCATCACGCGACATGTACCACACTCACCCCTCGAAACCTAAAACAGGCCGGCTCCTGCAGGCCCACTCACCTTGACGCGCAGCCACTGCGCCCGGCGGTCGGCCGGGTCGCGAGCGCCGTACCGCCCGCCCTCGCCGTTGCCGCTGTACAGGTCAATGGTGCCCGAGGAGGCGTCCGAAGCCGGCTCACGGCTGGCCCCCGGCTCCAGCACTGCATCTGGCTCCACTCCGGACGGCTCGCTCGCAGGCTGCGCTGCTGCTGTCTGGCTCACACTGCTGCTGCTGCCGCTGCTGCTGTCGCTGCCGCCGCTGCTGCTGCTGGGGACCGCAGCGGGCACAGCGTAGCGTGTTTCCTCTGCAAAATACTCTGGAAAGCCAACCGCCGCTTGCAGCTCCTGAGGCAGTGCGGCAGGGGGCGGGGCGGGGCGGCAGCGCTGGGTGAGCAACATCGCATTGCCTCGGCGAGTGCCCAAACAGCAGACCAGGGTTCAACCCGGTCAAGCTGATGCTATGAATGGTGCAATGTGCGGACAGCACAAACACCGCTCCTGCCGCTGCTCCCCTGCCGCCAGCGCCATGCCGGCCCACATGCCCTCCATGCCGCTCATGCCGCCACCATGCTCCACTGCCGCCCCACCCACCTGGAACGAGGGCATGGCAGGCGCCTGCGGCACCGCGCCGCGCTTCAGCCCCGCCAGAGCATCCTCCATGGCCCTCACAGACACCTGTGTTGGCAGGAGACGTGATTTAAATGGTTGGGGCTGGAAGCTGGCGGGAGAGGTAATCAGTTTGGGCTGGAAGCTGACTGAGTTTCCACAGGGCTTGCAGGCTGGAAATGGCGCTCCAAGCCGCCCTGCTCGCCGCTGCTGCTGCCGCCGCCGCCGTCGGCAGCAGCAGCAGCAGCATGGGGCTGTGGCTCGGCTCACACTTGCTCCCGCAGTCTAAGCTACCCACGCAGCAGTCAGTCGACTCCCAGCAGCAGCAGGCGCGGGTGGGCGCCCAGCTTGAGGCCCAGCTTTACCCCTCCCTACAGTGCCAGTTAGACCAGCGCTCCCGCGGCAGTCTTCCAATCAGGGTAAAAAATAAGCCTCACCCCCAGCAGCGACAGCGGGTAGGCACACAGCTTGAAGCCCATGCTCTCCAGCTGGGCAGGGGTCAGGATGGGCGTCTTGCCGCCGCCCTCCAGCATGGACGCCATCTGGAGTGAAACAGCAACAGCAGGGCAGCTGGGTTAAAACAATACAGGCTGGGCGGGGGTCAGGATGGGCGCCTCGCCGCCGCCCTCCAGCATGGACGCCATCTGAACAAGGAAGAGGGAGCAGCGTTAAGGACCGACTAGACGATTGGCGACGCTGCCCTGCAAGCTGGGCCTGGCTGCGGCTACCCGCACATGGCTGCAGCAGCACCGGTGCCGGACGCCTGCCGGGCATGGCGTCAATGTTGGCGGAGGTTAGCCTGCTCCCCGCACCTTGTGAGCTCCCTGAACTTTGCACAGTGCCTCCATCTCCGCAGCGCTCTCCAGGGCATCGATGAATACGACATCCGCACCCGCCTGTGTATTTGTGGAAAGGTCGGTGGGGGTGGGTGTGGGGTCTACGTCCTGGCGAGCTTCGTCGCCCCGCCGGTCGTCGCGNCTGTCAGCGCGTCTAACCAAGCAGGAAAAATGCGTGTTTCCAGGGCGTTGATGAACACCACATCTGTGCCCGCCTGCGCTTGAAGGGAAGGTCGGTGTCGGTGGGTCGCAGTTGAGTGGTATGTCTACAATGATTGAGCAGCAGCTGAGCGCGTCTCCAAAGTGCCTATCAACGCCCCACCTGCGCCCGCCTGCAGGCAGCCAGCACACGGAACGGCAGCAGCCCGCAGCCAGCACACAGAGCGGTAGCAGCCCATCAGAACAGTAGAGAGCCGAGAACGGCGGGATGTCCAATGTGCTGAGTGCACAGCCAACAGCAGCCATCCAGCAGCCCGGCACAGGCAGCCACCGTCATCTTTGCATGCCAACTATGCCACGCACGTCTGCGAAGGCGGCGGCCCGCCACAGCGCTTCTTGGAGGCTCTCCGCCTGCCGCGAGTCGGTGCGCGCCACAATCAAGATGTCTCGACCCTCATCCCTGCTCGAATAATCCAAATGAGGGGTTTAGTGGTGCAACAAAACACGTGTGCAGTGCGAGAGTCAAAGCGGGGCATTCGGCGTGCAGGCAACACCGTACGCAGCGCGATAATTGCACTGCGACCGCCGCTGGGTGCGAGGTGCTGTGGTGCAAGGCTGTCCGGGAGAGCAGCCTAGGTGGATGCAGCCAGCTTCCCCACCCACCGGGCATCGCAGGCGGCGCGGATGCGGGCAATAGCCTCCTCGCGTGCCACCACGCGCTTGTTGCGCACGTGTCCGCACGACTTGGGCCACTGCGTGTGCGGGGCAGGTAGCAAGAGCAGCAGCCGCGATTGCTGGGCGGGTGAGGGTGCTATTGCCAGCTGCACCGTATGCACGCCCAGGCCAGCTTGCATGGGACGGCACCGCCCTGCTGCACATTGTTTGCGCCAACCGCCCTCGAGGAAGGATGTGATGTGGTGCACAGATGCAATTGCAGGCCGACCTGCTAGTCCTCAATCAAGGAAGGGTGTGATGTGGGTCGGAGCAGAGACGCAAGTGGAGGCCCACCTGCTGGTCTTCAATCAGGATGCCTGCAAACCCGGCCGCTGCGTAGCCGCGCACCGTGCGCTTCACCTGTGGCACGCATGGCGAGAGGCGGGCTCAAGGTGGCGACTGATTGAGAGGAGGCATGGGGCAGCAGCACACCAACGGCCAGCCAGCAGCACATGGATGGGGTCCACACGCGAGCATCACACCGCCTGCACAGGCTGCTTGCGCTTGCCCAGCTGCACTGCTGCTCACGTTCACTGCATTGCCATAGCCGGTGTCACCGTCGCCGATGACTGCAGGTGCCAGGAGCAGAGGACAGCTGGGTTGGGAGGCACGTTCAGCCTGGCTGCAGCGGCAGAGACGGCAGCGGGGACGCTGCCAGCTCCGCTTCAGTCTGCAGACCGATGCGCCAGCAATCCAAGCAGCCTCCCGGCAGGGGGCCGAGGGCACACAAGCAATTTGGCGCACTGGGCAGGCGCCGGGTCGCTTCGTGGCAGTTGCGGCCGGTGTCAACCATCTCCGCGTAGCTCATCAGCCCTGCAGCAGAACGAGGGTGATTTGGTGCCGACAGCACACTGGCGCTCAACAGGCAGGGCCCCCAATCAGCCTCCCTTGTATTGGCTGCATGCATCGATGCGCACACCAACTCACAGCCGCCTCGGCCCTCAGCCCCACCTGTGTCGGGCGCCCCCAGGCGTGCCGCAGCGGTGCAGAAGCCGCTCATGAACGCAAAGTCAAAGCCGGCCCGCTCAATCAGGCGGGCGCTGAGGCCGTCGTGGCAGCAGGGGCCCTGAGAGATGGGCGGGAGGGACGGAGGGCCAGCGTTAGATCACTGGGCGGTCTGGGCAGTCGGGCGGTGGCGGCTGGCGGCGGCGGCAACCAACATCGCCCTGTCGGTGCACGATCGTCGTCGTGCAGCAGTGGTCCGCTGTGCGTCAGACCCACGCGACCAGCTTGGGTGTCCCCCACAGGCAGCGCTGCCTCCGAAACCCACCAGCAGGATGCCGGGCTTGGCCATCAGCGTCCTCAGCGAGTTGGTGCGATCCAGATCTTCAGTTTTGCCCGCCCGCGCCGCCGTGCGGGCCAGCCGGCGCTGCGCCCGGCCGCCGCCTGGCCGCAGGGTTGCCCCTGGCCGCTGCGGGGTGTTCAGAGACAGAGCCATCGCGATTGGGCGCTATGATGAGCACGAGAGCTCGGTACCTCTTGTGGCGTGTCGCCGCCGCTGCCGCCCTATTAGCTGTCGCGCACACACACTTACAGTGAACGCTATTATCATAGGGGACGGGGGCAACATGGCAAGTCCAAGCCCACAGCTTGTGGATTTTGGGCTTGAGGATCGAGATTCAAGCAGGGACGGTCGGGGGTAGATCAGGTGAGCAGGCGGGCAGTGTCGCTGGCTGAAGTGGGTTTGCGGGGTCGGAAAGAGATGCACCCCTCTCTGAACACCCAGCTCGGCACATAACGAACTGGGTGGTGGTGCTCATACTATTTTGCCGGTACTTATTAGATAGCAGTTGGTGTTGACCACCAGCAGCCGCACAAGCAGATCCGACGCGAACCGGTGAGCGTGGATGTGCATGAGGAACGCAGCATAAGCACAGCATGGCTCCGCAGGTTGCCACCGGTGCCCCTTGATCAAGACCTCTTGCTGTGCTTGATTGTTCGTTTACAATGATGCATCGCAAATCATTAAGGGCTCACGTACCCACTGGCAAGGCCGACACCCGAGGCCGCGGCTGCTTCCGCCATGTCTGCTTCGCCTGCAGCCCCCGCCGCTGCGCTGCCTCCGCCCGCCTGCTGCTGCGCCTGCGCACGCTGCTTAGGCTGTTGCTCAGAAGCCGCCGCCTGCTCTGCGCGAGCCTCTGGCACTGCCTGCTGTGGCAGCGCCCGCGGCTGGTCAAACGGCGACGGCGGTGGCGGCAGCAGGGGTGCTGCCTCCCCTGCCGGCGCGCCGCCGCCCGCTCCCTCCAGGCTGCCACTGCTGCTGTTGCCTGCTGCACTGCCCAGCAGGCTCAGCCGGCTCACATTGCGGCTGATGGTGGCTGCCAGCCGCTGGGCCCCCTCGGGCGTCTGGGCACAGGGCACAACAGGAGCGTGTACCATGGGGTTGAGCGCTGGGTTGGTGGTGCTGGTGCACAGGCACAAGCAGCCATGCAATGTGGCGGTGCACCGCACCAGCGGGGCAGAGCAGCGGCATGCGCGGGCATGCCCGCTGTGCTGGCTTGGTTATAACTCACCAGCACGAGATAAGTCAGGAAACCAACATAGACAGTCACCACAGCCACAAACACTGCGAGGCGGCAGCACGGGACAGAGCAGAAACGTGAGCCAGATGGTGGGCACTCGTTGCAGTGCACTGCGGCATGCATAGGCGCAGGGGAGGCTCCCGCTGATGCAGGCTGTTCGGTGTGCAACGATGCGCGGATGGAAGCTGGGAGGCACACCGGCATGCAGGTGGGCAGTGGAGCCGACCAGCAGCGCCAGCATCAACCGGCAGTTAAAGCAAGAAAGACAGTCAGCGCAAAACGCAGCTGCCCAGAAAACCCACCGCCATGCAGGTAGGCGGCAGAGTGGACCAGAGGGGACAGTGTCTCGAAAGCCGTGGATGCGTTGATGGCGATGATGCTGGCCGCAATCATCCAGCAGGTCACTGCGCAAGCGGGGACAAAGGACAGGCAGACGTGGGACCTGGGGGTTGTGCAGCTGGGGGACGGACAAAGGTGCTGCATTGTTGCCGCATGCGCGCATGCGGTGTGTGCTTGCAAGTGAGCAAGGGCATGCAGGTCTGCACGCAGCAGATGCCGACGGCGCTAACATAAGGAACAAAACATAAGGAACAAAACATAAGGAACAAAAAAGAAAGACAGCCAACGGCGCACCGGTTGTGCCGCGCGAGTTGACAAACCGGCTGCCCATGACGCGCTTGTCAGACGTGAACAGCAGCAGCTGGAGGCGGGAAGGAAGTGGGAGGAGCACGATGGGTGGACAGGCAGTCGGTCGCCAGAGCCGCCAGAGGCGAGCAGCAGCTTCTGGGGAGGCGTGCCGACAACCAGTGTTGCGAAGCAACCGGTGCTGGGAAGCAACCAGGGCTGGGAAGCGAACCAGCACAAAGCGCCTCCCAGAGCCCTGACCACAAATCGCGAGGCTGCCGCCCCAGCCACAGCAAGCACAGCGAGTGGGTGCATTGGCAAACAAACCAAGCAGCCAATGACTGCAAACTCACGGGGATGACGGCAAAGGGCAGCTGCACGCTCTGCAGGATGTTGATCCATTGGTTCAGCACGTCCAGCTGCAAAGAGGGAATTGAAAGGAGGCACAGCAGCAGTGTGCGACGCGCTGCCCGCCACTCTGCACCATGCCAGCAACAAACAGCCCACGGTTCAGCCGCGGCAGCTGCAGCACAGAGCTTGCATGCGCACAGAGCAGGTATGCCGTTGTGCGGCTGCACCTACCGTTCAAGCCACCCCAGACGCTGCTCCACACCCTGGCATCATCCTCTCTGCCAGGCGGCATCCCTCCCTCTCAGCCCTCTCACAAAATGCCATGGCGGCATCTCAGAGCACTGAAAACTCACCCGCGTGCTGTCCGAGCGGGCAGACAGGGCGACAAACAGCGTGGGGCAGATGGCCACGCCGCGGGTGACCAGCATGCGCAGGCCCGTGGATAGCTGCGCTCGAGGGAGATGGGAAAGAGCCACTCAGGCTGCGTGCTGAGCGAACTCGGGAGGCTGCTGTTGTGCGTGTGGGCTCCGTTGTGGGCTTGTGCCTGGGAAGGGAGGTAAAAGTGAGGGCAGGGGGCGCCTTGCGGGGCGCCTGCTAATGCATTCCGTGAAAGCACAGCGCAACTCAATAGTTGCCTACCTTGAGGTCCAGAAAGCCCCCCATCACAAACTGGCCCGCATAGGTGCCGGTCATTGTGGAAGATTGGCCCGCAGCCAGCAGGCCGATTGCCCAGATGAGTGCCATCTGGGGCCGGGGGTAGGTCGGGGGAGGCAGGTGAGGTGGCGAGATGCACAGAGGTGGGGGAGGCAGGTGAGGTGGCGAGATGCACAGAGGTGAGGGTGGCAGGTGAGGTGGCGAGATGCACAGAGGTGAGGGTGGCAGGTGAGGTGGCGAGATGCACAGAGGTGAGGGTGGCAGGTGAGGTGGCGAGATGCACAGAGGTGAGGGTGGCAGGTGAGGTGGCAAGATGCACAGAGACAAGGAGTGGCCCGCCGCCAGCAGGCCCGCAGCCCAGATGAGTGCCGCGCGCTTGCAGAGGCAGGTGAACCAGCACAAGCCTTACAGCGTAAGTTGCGCCTCAGCCGTGCTAGCTGCCTCCCCACCCCTTTGCCGCCGGGGGCGGCATGTCGGCACCCACCTGCTTGCCAAAGGTACTGCCAAGGTACTCTCCAGCGTTGGCCAGCCCAATCTCTGCAGGACAGGGCGGGAGCGAGTGGGTCATTGGGCATGTGTGTGCCGACCTGCACAGCTCGCAACGCCACCAAGCGCTTAACTGGTGCCCAAGCACTCGCTGCACAGTGCGCCAGCCAAGCAAGCTCCCGTCGCGCCACGCTGCCCCAACATGCTGCGGCCCAATGCTAGCAGCAGCCTCCTGCCCCAGCCTCTGCACCAGGCAGCGCCGACCGCCCACAGGCATACGGGCAGCAGCAGCACACAGGCCAAGACAAGGGCACATGCAGCCATACAGGGCACATGCAGCGCCCACCATCGGAGGCCTTCTGCCCAAAGAAGCCTCGGGCGTAAATGGAGATCACCGCCACATTGATCTGCAGCAAGGCCGGCAGGGTGTGGTGCGGGGTTTGGTCGGCAGGGTGGGAGCCACTGGCGCAGCATGCCAACGGCGAAGCACACACGCAAAGCGCTGTGATGCCGGCGCACTCAGCAAGCGGTTCAGGTTCCAATGCGCTCGTGTGTGAAGACCTCACGGTGCCCTCTGCACTCACAAAGAGCGTGACAATCAGCGCCAGCCCGCTCTCAATGTTGTAGTACAGCACGCTCTCCTTCGGCAGTGGTTGTTGAACAAGGCAACCCGTGGTTGGGGCGGCTGCCTTTGGAGAAGCTGAAGGCACTTAATCGAGAGCCCCCAGCAGTTGTGCAGTCGGCACCAGGCTTCAACCCCACAAAGCACGTGCACCATCCAGCCATCAGCACGGCTGACCCTTGAAAGGCCTGCAACACGACTCTAGCCCTCCCGGCTACCCACCCGCTTGGCTGCGTCGCTGCGCCGCACAGGCGCTCCTCCGCGGCTGGGCCCCTCGATTGGCCTGGGAGGCACGGGAGGGGGGCAGAGCCAGGATGATGGAGGTGCTGGTGCGGGCAGGATGCACTGCTTCATGTTGCATGGCCAGCCATGTGCCTCTCCACCGCCCCAGCGCTTGTGTTCCTTACCCAAGGGCAACCCGTGAAGCTGCCAATCATCACCAACCATGCCACAATGCCTCCCTGCCCCCGCTGACCTGGAGTGCACCAGCGCCGAGTGCAGAAACAGGTTGTGGGGCCTGCAGGCACAGAAGCATGATGGGGCGACGGCACGTGAGCCGCGCGGTATTGCAAATGAGGGTGCCACCAAGCTCCCAGTCAGCGCCGCGTGCCCGCATGCAGGCCGGTGCATTGATGGCGTGTGCACGCCCAAACAGCATGGCGCATATACCCGCTGGGTTGTGCACACCACAGTCCGCAACACGGAATGATCCTTGGACCCCTGCTTCAAGCCGTACTCACATGATAATGGCCCCCAGCAGGCCGCAGGCGGTGGGGATGGCCGACCGGTTGAGGCTGGGCAGCGCCAGGCCTGGGGCGGCGGGAGGGCGGCGGCGGCAGCAGAGCACGGGTGAGACGCGCATGGGTCGTGCATGGGATGTTTTGAGCTGAATGGTGGCGGCGCCTGCTGGACAACGGCAGCGTGGGCGCCGTTCTGTGCCATGCCGTGCCATGTTGCCTCATGCCACGCCTCGTCATGCCATGCCGTGTTGCAGGATGCTGCTCCATGCTGTGCTGGCCACACAGCCGCTGCCATACCGTGCCATGTTGCCTCATGCCACGCCTCGTCATGCCATGCCGTGTTGCAGGATGCTGCTCCATGCTGTGCTGGCCACACAGCCGCTGCCATGCCGTGCCATGCCATGCCATGCCGTGCCATGTCCCGATGCAACAATGCAGCTCACCACGCAGCACTTCTGGGTACGGAATATCCACGTGGAAGAAGAGGATGCCAAAGGAGACGCTCATGACTGCGAGGCAGAACACGCACAGCGTGGAGGGCAATGTTGGCAAGCCTCATCGCATGCAAGGAAGGGACAGGATGGCGCGGGACACGGGCAGGCATGGCTGCCCATGGGCTCAGCAGGCAGCGGGCCAATGCAACCAGGCTGCTGCTTTGCTATCAACACGGCCAGGCGCTCACAACCAGCGGGCGCAGCAAACCGCACCGCAAGCAGCTCGTCGGACAGCAGCTCCAGGCATCGCACGCCCCAGGCCCTCCAGGGACAACACAACATGAGCAGCAGGCAGAACCGCGCAGCAGCTGGGCGATGGCCGCACCTGCGATCAGCAGCTCAAACAACACCTCCAAGTAGCGCACACCCAGGCGCTCCAGAAACAGCATGAGGTAGGCGGAGGCAGCTGCCACCAGCACGCCCGCCCACAGCGGCATGGTGCCGCCGCTCAGCAGCAGCAGCGCCAGCGCGGTGCCGATGACCTGTGTGGAGGCAGGGACCACACGCGTGGTGGTCAGGGAGGCGTCAGCAGCCATGCTGCTCAGCAGGAGCTGCGTAGGCGCCGCTGCAGGGTTGTGACACCAGCTCATCACCTCCTGTATGCCGCTGCCAACTGTGATCAGCTCAGGCAGGGGCCGCCGGGGCACGGCACGGCAGGCACTGACCGCATCCAGCCGCACACAAACGCAGCGATTACAATCTTAGCCTCATGAAGGTTGGGCCCCCAGTGGGCTGGCGCCAAGCTGTTAAACTAGACTGGACTGGACTAGACTAGACAAACACAGCGCCCACCTCCTGAATGTCGCTGCCGATGATGCACGCGCCACCGAGGAAAGTCATGGCAGACAGCAGCCGCATGCAGCCACCCACACAAAACAAAGCGCCCACCTCCTGTATGTCGCTGCCGATGATGGCCATTTCTGCCATGAGCCACAGCACGTGGCGCACGCCTGGAGGGTACTGCTCCCTGCAGTGCCTGCGCGAATGGAGGTGGGGCGAGGCACCGCACGTCAAACACTCCGGGCAGAGGCGGGGGAGGCGGGGGAGGAGGAGGAGGGTACTGCTCCCAGCAGTGCCTGCGCAGTGCAGTACGCCGGGGAGCGAGCACAAGTATGTCGGTCGGGTGAGCTTTGAAGCGGCAGGGCCTCCCCATTCCACCAGCCATCTTGCATGGCGCAAGCCGTCGATATGCAGCACCCCAGGACACCTCAAGCAGCCCTTTGCAAGCTCACTCCGCCAGGTGCTTGCCGGTCGCCACTCCCAGCCGGGCCGCCAGGCTCTGCAGCAGGCCGCCCATCACGGTTGACCACAGCAGCACCCACAGCAGCTGGTAGCCCGTGGTGGCACCCGTCTGGAGGGGTTGGGCGAGCGGTGGGGGTAGGGAGCCGGCGGGTGTGAATGATCAGTCAGAGTGTGTGTTGCCAGATCGGTCGGGGCGTTTCGGCAAGCGCCATCAGGCGGCAGGGTCGAGGTTGAGGGGTAAAAGGGGAGCATGACGATGCACGTAAGGGGCCCCTACCTGTAGGTCTGCCTCTAAGTTGCCGGGGTCGATATACGCGATGCACATCAGCGCTCCGGGCCTGCAAGAAGAAGGGCGCAGCATAGCGTGCAGCCGGTGAGCTGGCCGCCTCAACAGTGACTGCCAAACCCACTTGCCACCACCGCTAAACCCACTTGCCGCCGCCAAACCAACGTGCCGCCGCCCAAGACGTGATGTCGACATCACTCGCCAGCGGCGGGCACCGCCCCCACGCACCCCATGTGCAGCAGCAGGCGGCGCCAGCTGAACACAAACTTGTCATCGTAGCTGACCTCCAGGTCCACCTCAGCTCGGTCCAGCAGCGACTGCTCCAGCTCACTGAGGCCGGAGGGCTGCTGCTCCACGGCAGCGGCGGCGCACTCGGCGGCGGCAGCGCGGCCGCTGCCAGCCCTGCCGAAGAAGAAGCTGCTGAGCCGGAACGGTTGGGGAGCCGCCATAGCGGCTGTCGAGCCCCGCGGCGGGGCCGCAGGCCCCCTTCAGCGAACGTGGGCTTGGGGTGGGGTGGGCTGGGGCTCTCGAAGCTCAGCGGTTGTTTTAGTCGCGTGCTGATCGCTTTGGACACACGGTGCGCCCTCGCAATTGGCCTGAGGTCGCCTTCGGCCCCAGCTCATGCCCAGCGTGCGCTGCCGCTTCATGATAGCGGGATGCCCCGATGCTTTGCCTCAACCCTGGTGTGCAAACTGAACCGCTGACCTGATCACTATCTGTGTCCAGCATTCTGTTGTGCGCCGATCGCGCATCCACCCACACACGACACATTGGTGTCTCGGCGTTGACGGGCGGCGGCGCTCGACCGCCGTGGCGCTGTTGATGCGGCGATGCGGTCGGCTGTAAGCAGTGCACTGCAAGTTGCCATGGTATGTGCAATCACCAACGTAAAATGCACCACCAGCTGAAAGCCTAAAGCTGCGGTCCAGCTGGGGGGTCGCGACACATGCCGCTGACGCCGCAGGCAGCTCGACGGCGCCGCTCAACAGCTGGGCGCGATCCCTCGCGCCTGCAGTCTTCGGCATGGATCCACACAGCCATTCCGCCCCTCCAGCCTTCTCGAGCCTGCCCCTGCTGCTCCAAACCAAGCTCTTCTCCCTGCTGTCGCCCCGGACGCTGGCCGTCTGCGCCTGCGTCTCCCGCGGTTGGAGCGAGCTCGTGGCCGAGCAGGCGTGGCGCGAAGCCTTCGCCGCCCTCTGGCCGCCGCCGCTCGCCGCCGCCGCCGCCGAGCCCGCCCTCGACTGGCAGCGCAGCTATGCGGCACGCCAGAGCGCTGCACGCTGCTGGCTGGGCCGCCCCTCCACCGACAAGCTCATAGCGCACCGCACGGCGGTCAAGGCCTGCTGCCTGCTGCCGGGGCACGACCTCCTCATCACAGGTGCGACGCTTCTCAAGGCTGGTAGCTGCGGCGGCCCTTTGGACTTCCGCCTGCTGCCTTCTTTGCCACGGCGGCTCCTCTGATCCTTTGAGCTGTACCTTGTGAACCAGCCCCTTGCAGTCTGTGAGCTGCCGCTGAAGCAGCCGTTTGCAGCGCGCGCTGTGCCGCCGAACCACCCCCACGGTTTATGCGTGCCTGCAGGCGGCGTGGACCGAACCGTGCGAGCCTGGGACCTGCAGAGCGGTGTGCAGCTGGCGTGCAGGCGAGTGCTGAGCAGGGAGTGGCAAGCAGCAGGAGAGCAGCAGAAGGTTGGTTGGTTTGGAGTGTGGCAGCAGCTACCTTAGGCAGTTGGTGACACGGCGTGACTGGTAGCTGCAACGCCCTTTGTTGCTGCGACTCATCCCACCCTCCCTGCTTGCCCACCCCCCCAAACCCTGTCACACCGCAGCCGGCGGCACGGCGGCACGGTGCGCTGCGTGGCAGCCGACGCCACCCTGCTGGCCTCCGGCAGTAGCGACCATGCCGTCCGCGTGTGGCGGGCAGGCAGCGCCAACCGCAGCGGCGACGCTGGCGACCCTCCCGGCAGTGGCGGCAACCCTATCGGCAGTGGCAGTGCCAACACGAGCAGCAGCAGCAGCAGCAACCTACCTTTTGGCCTGGCCGGGGAGCGGGCTGTACTGGAGGGGCATGCCGGCCCCGTGTCCTGCCTGCAGCTCACCCCCAGCCTGATCATCTCTGGGTCCTGGGACTGCTCCATCCGGATGTGGGACCGCGCCAGCCTCGAGTGCGTGGGCATGGTGCACACAGGCGAGTGGTGCAGCAGCGTGTTGCGTGCCATGGTGTGCTATCGAGTTGGTACGGGGTTGCAGTGCGTGGGCGGGCATGGTGCACACAGGCGAGTGGTGCAGCAGCGTGTTGCGTGCCATGGTGTGGTGTCAAGCTGATGCAGTGCACGCAGGCAGGGTTTGTGCGGTTGATGGGCAAGTACTTCACATGCCTGGCGCCTTGGGTGGTTTGCGGCCGAGACCGCACCTGCTGGTTGGTTTCTCTCACGCTGGCTGGGACTGCATGCCCTAGCACCCGCGTGCCACATGCTGGGCCCTAGATGGGGCGGGTGGCTTGCCCTGGCTCGCTGTGCCACTGACACGCCCTACCGCTTGGCCTTGCTGTTGTGCTGTGCAGATGACTGGGTGTTGGCCCTGGCTGTCAAGGGAGGCCTGCTGGCCGCCGCCTGCGGCGCCTCTGTGCAGATGTACAGGTGGGGGAGGCAGCGGGGGGTTGCTGATGTTGTATGCCACATGGAGTTGTGCCGTTTGCACGGATGATGTTCCGGCTGAGCTGGTGCTGCTGGTGTTTATGTGCTGAGCCGAATCTCCACATTTTCCCCGCTTACCTGCCCAACAACCCCCCTCTTCACGCATTCCTCAACTCCCCTGGCCCCTCTCCTTACAGCCTGTCCGGCGGCACTCTGACCCGCCTCAGCAGCCTGACTTGCCCCAGCCTGGGCGGCGGCGGGGCGGACGTGCCGGCCGCGGTGACGGCAGTCGACTGCACCGCTGACGGGCGCAACGTGTTTATGGGCACAGGCGATGGCGGCGTCTGGCTGGCAGATGTGGCCTCGTGCTGTGCATCAGAGAGCGGTTCCCCCAGCGGCCCTAGCAGCAGCAGCGGGGGCATGGGCGGCAGCCATCAGCGCCCGGTGCTGCTGCAGCGGCAGCCTGCCGAGGTTGCGGGCCTGAGCTGGGACCACCCCTGGCTGGCGGTTGCAGACAGGGCCGGCAATGTGGTGCTGCTAGATGCAGTTACGAGCACGGAGGCAGGCGCGGCAGCTGTGGAAGGCAGCAGCGGAGCGGGGGTGCCAGCTGGGCGGCGCAGCAAGAAGCAGCCGGTGCAGCCCGCCCTGACCAGCCGAGTGCTCTTTAGTGCCAGCATGGGTGGGGCTGGTGCGGCGGCCCAGTGTGTGTGCCTGGACGGCACCTGGGCGGCAGCCGGCCTGGACTGTGGCACAGCCCTGTCGTTTGATGGCAGCAAGGGCCAGCAGCAGCTGGCGGCGGCAGCCGCGGCTCGCCAGCAGAAGGCTGACCGGCGGCAGCGCAACCTAGAACGCCAGCAGCAGCAGCAGCAGCGGAGCGGCAAAGGCGGCGGCAGCAGCAGCAGCGTCAAGCGCAGCCAGGCGGTGCCGATTCCGCCCCGCACCCACAGCAGGCAGGGTGAGCAGCAGCAGCAGGGGCAACAGCAGGAGCAGCAGGCATCTCCCTCTCTTTCCCAGCGCCGGCCTCCTCAGCCGCAGCAGGGCCAGCCGGACAGCCAACAGCCACCGCTGAGCAGCAGCAGGGGCCGCAGCATGCTGGGGCGGTCCCCGAGTGCCCGTGTGCCGCCGCCGCTCCCTCCGGAGGCGCTTGCGGCGGCTGGCAGTTGCCGGCAGCAGGCGTGGCACGTGCTGCGTGCGGCACGTCCGGCAGGCGGCGCCGAGGGCAGCACAGCTGGCCCTGCGCCGCAACCGTAGCAGCAGCCGCTGTGTCCCTTCAAACTGCCTACGCATGTCCTGTCAGCGTCTGCCTTGCACATGTCTCTTTGTACAATACCCAATTGATTTTCTCCTTGCCTGATCACACAACTGCCTCTGCAAATGGCTTCCAGCGCTGCCCCTATACAAATGGATCAATCCATTCGGATGCGCTGCCGTTCATACCGTCTCCTGTGTGCTTCCTGGGTCCGTTTCATCAACTGCACAGGTTGTGTTTCAAGAGAAAGTGGCAGCCCTGGGCAGCCAAGGGCAAGCAAGGAAAGGGCAGCGCTACAGGGGAAGAGCGTACAGCACGAAAAGCCAAGGTGAGGGCGCAGATGTGTGATGGATCAAGCGTGCCGGGTGCATTCGGCTGGGCGGAGGGTGAGTGTCTGAGGGGCGTTTCCAAGGCGAGCTGTGCATCCAGCACTGCTGATCACACATTCAACAGAGCGGCACGTTCGTTCAGGCAAGCATGCAGGCATAGGTTTGTTTGAGAGGCAGCAAGGGAAACCCGGGTCGGCTGGGAGGGCAGCCTGCGCAGGTTGGGCAGGCCCCAAACCTGATGGAACGGTGTGAATATGTTGGCCGCCGCGTCAGCGGCGGCGCTTGGGTGTTTTGAGGCAGCGTGGGCCGGCATGGGTGGCTGCTGGGAGCAGCGAGACCCCTTCAACAAAACTCGGGCTTGTGGCTGTTGGCTGGGCAGCGGCGGTGGCTACTGGCTGACGTGAGCCCGTGGCGGCTGGGCGGGGGCTGCCGCTCAGGCCGAGTTCTTCTGCTCTGCAGTGGGTAAGGGGTCGGGCAGTGGGGAACGGAGCTGTTTGTGCTGCAGCAGAGCTACAGACCCCACCGCGGCACCCGGTTGATTGACAGATGCGTTCAAAGCGCGGATCAGAACAGTGAGCCGACACATGTGACTGCCATGACTACTGAGCCCACGCAAGCTGCCGGCTGGATGGTTTCCTACTGCCCTGTCGCTTGAAGCTCTTCGCTCCAAAAGGCAAGGCAGAGGAAGCCAACATCGCGTCGCATGCTTGTCAGCTCCACACAAACGTGCCACATCAGCAGGTTGATGCAGCGGCATCAGCAGCTGTCGCAGCATCGGCCGGCGGGCGGACTAAGCAGCTGCCAGGTCCGACGCATTTATGTTTCACCCAGTATGATTGCCCAACTTCCATGCTCAAGTGGGCCCGCCCGGACGCCCCTCCACGGCAGCTGCTGCAGCGGCCGCATTGGCGATCAACCGCCTGCGGCCCGCAGTGCATCGCACGCGGCGGGCACTGGAGGCCGCAGACATGTCCATCCCAATGCAACTTCTGCGACCAAACTCCAGGGCAGGGATGAGCAGCATGCGGTGCCGAAATCCAGTGATTGTCCCAGGCACTGCTCCACCGCGGCGCTTGCGTGTGGTGCCTACCACTCCTGCAAGCAGCAAGCTGCGCGCAGCAGAGACAGACCGCCAATCGCACGCTTGAAGGTGCAGCGGCGCCCGAAGGTGCCTGTGGTTGCGTGCATTCGTTGCGCAACCATGCAGCCCACACAGATGTGCACCCTCGGTGCACCCTGCAACTGCAGCTGGGCCACAAGGCAGCCTGCGGTTGCGGGCGTCTGCCACTGCCGCATGCAGTGCGTGGCAGACAGCAGAGGCAGATGGCGGACACCACAGCAGATGCACATGGCCAAGCTAACACAAGTACGAAAGAGTGGCACGACGTGCTGAACTGCAGTTATGCAAAACAGAAGTAGCAAGCGCGCTGTAGGCAGCCCGCCTGGCGCACCGCAACGCCCGTCGGTGGGCACCCGCCACTGCTGCAGGCAGTGCACTGGTGCACAGCCGGCTGCAGCAGAGGCAGGCACCACTATCGCCGAGGAGCAGCGGTGCACCAGCGGGCTGTCGGCAACACTCCACTTCAAAAGACGCACAGCCCATGAGGCAAGAACCAATCCAGCCGCAACCTAGCCCCGCCCTCACCCGCGTTCACTCCCGGACCTGCCCAATGCGGGGGTCAGGACGCTCCGGCGGGCGCCGGCTGGTGCCTGAGGGCAGCAAGCGAGCAGCAAAATGTGTACACACCTGAGACTTTGGGTTTGCAAGTTGACACCCTAACGGCAGCACGACCCAAACCCAGCTGGGCAGTATCCAATCTTTGCAACCGCAGCCCAGCAGCATCAGCAGCGATCAGCCTCAATGCCAGCCCACCTCGCCCGCTGGACTGTGCGGTGTTGCCGGCCATGGTGCCCCCTGGGCTGCTGGCTCGGTCCCCGCCGGGAGGCTCTCCCCACACTGCAGGAGAGCAGCAACCGGGTGGCGTGCTGCTGCCGGCTCAAGGCCGAGGTGCATCCAAATTTCCGGGGTGCAGATGGATGCGTGCAATGAAGTGCACACTGGGCGATGGAGTGGGCCTCATGGCGGACCTTTTTCAAAGTGGGCCGATAGGTGGCGCAGGCGGCGCCACACAGGCCAACCAGCATGGGTGTGCAGCTCGAGTGGGCTGGAGGTGGGCGAAGCCAGTGTGCCTGCTCTACGCGTGCCAGTTGGCAGCAACAGCATTCACAGGGAACAACCAACTCACGCTTCTGGGCAGGGACATCCTCAGCATCCGCCATCCTGCAGGCGGGTAGGGATGCAGCATGCCTTGGAGTCAGTGCGGGGTGGAGCAGACGCTGGCGCTGAGTGGTGCGGGGTGGAGCAGACGCTGGCGCTGAGTGGTAGCGCGTGACGGCTTGGCGTCATTTTGCAGGCCAGTGCAGGCACCGGCGCTGAGCAGCTGGACGCCGGTCACAAATGGAGGGCGACGGAGCAACGTAACTAACACAGCCCAACCGCTCACAGGTCCATTTCGCCGCTGACGTCGGCGGGCAGGGGCGGCTCCGGAGCGTCCCACAGGTGGCTCTTGTCCGCCATCATGGGGTCGTCGCTGTTTTCAAACATGGCAGGCTATGAGTTTCCATGCAGGCAGCGTGGGCAGCTGGCACGCGGGCCGAGCGGTAGAGCCAGCAGCAGCAGCAAATGCGATGACGTGTCACGCAGCAGGTCCCTTGCAAGTTGCAAGCGCTCGCCGGTCAAACTCCAGTCTAGTCTATTTAACAGCTTAGCGCCAGCCCACTAGGGGCCCACTCTTCATGAGACTAAGAATGACATCAAAGCTCACCGGTCAAACTCGGTGTCCAGGTCAACTTCAGGGCACTCTGTAGACAGGGGAAAGCAGAGCAGAGGCGCGGATGAAGCAGGCAGCTGCGGCAGCTTGCTGCAAGCTTCGGATGTACTCAGCCCAGGCGCAACCCGCTGCCTGAAGTTGAGCAGAGCAGTCGGCCCGTGCACCTGAGGGTGAGCAGAGCACACAGGCAGGCTGTGGGGCAGCCATCCATCCATCTGTGCCAGATCTGGCAGCCATCCATCTGGTGGGCAGCGATCCGGCCCTCACCTGCAGCCTTGGGCTCCGCCCACACCTCCTGCAGGCACGAGGTGAGCAGGGGGCAAGCAAGGTCAGCATCTGCCACGGTTGGACGTGTGGCACCGTGCAAGTGCGGCATGCGGTGAGACGGATTGCACCA
The DNA here is from genome assembly GCA_006782975.1 of Chlorella sp. Dachan. Lineage (NCBI taxonomy): Eukaryota > Viridiplantae > Chlorophyta > Trebouxiophyceae > Chlorellales > Chlorellaceae > Chlorella > Chlorella sp. Dachan. Next base: position 106,720 of record RRZL01000078.1, on the reverse strand, counting down.
GCACACCCTGTGCGTGTCGGCCCGTCACTGTGTGCAGCCGGCAAGCGCGCAAGCCGTGCAGGCAGTGCAGCATGCAGCGGCCGAGGCGCCCGGTCCCTGGTCCAACAAGGTTGCGTGCCTTGGGGTCCACGCAGTCGGGATCATCACTGCATGGACAGCGAGCGAGGCAGGCATGCAGGCATGGTCAGCAAGTGCACGCAGCATTGAGGTGGTGCAGGTGCTGCCCAGCCGGGTTGGCAGACATAAGCAGGGCCTGGAGCCCCCTCAAACTCCCCCTGCCCTGGTCCGATCCGGCCCGCAAAGCAGGGCATGTAAACAGGAGAGGTGCACATGCACCGTGCATGGCTGCAATGTGCCCCTCACCGGTCCAGCTCGTACTCGAGGTCAGCGCACACAGTGCCCATCTCCTGGCGCGCCTGCGGGCGAAAGAGGCAACCGCCCCACACATGCGGCGGTCGGACGGCTGCCGAGCAGCAGCGGCGCAGCTGGGTGGCCAGCAGGCGGTTCACAGCTTGGACTTCACGTGTTGGGCGTATGCCTGCCAGCACGCCTCCCAGCCCTCCCTATACCCGCGCTCATGCTCAGTGTGCTGCAACAGACGGCATGCCGTTTGCAACCGACTTGCAAGCCAGCTGCAATTTGATTGGATATTCTACCTTCATGTGCTCCTCATACTCGCGCTCGCGCATCGCTGCCATCGCCGGGCTGCACCAGGGCGCACGCATGGGGTCGGGCAGGGCACTGAGTGTTATGTGGCCAGTTACGTGTTGCTCAGCGATATTGCACTGCGGTCGTCAGGGCGGCGCGCCAGCCAGGAGTGGCGGCGCGAGCCCCCGGCTTGAATGCCAAGACACCACCCGCTCCCCGGCTGCCAGTGCAGCCACTCACTCCTCGCCGCGGTCAAACTCCTGGTCTAGGGCGTCTGGGAAAGCGGGCTCCGGCTGCGGGGGCAGGCAGGGGGCAGTGCGATCGTGTGGCCTGCAGGAGGCGGCGCCGGCGGCGGCGGCGGCGCCGGAGGACCCCAGCCACAGGCTTGTGAACCCTGCCTGCTGGCCCCGCCTCGTCGCTTTCAAGCCACCCCGACATCACATCGACGGCTCGCCGGCCGCTCCAAGGCTCACCTTGCCCTGCTCGCGAGCCACGGCACTCGTCGCCAGGCCCCTGAGGCGGCAGCCCCCTGCGCCCATGATTGCCGCCGCCACCGATGTCGATTGCCCCTGCGCCGCTCCCAGGGAGCTGGCGACCCGCTGGAACGCCTGAAGCGCGCGCATCGTGGTCAGGGTTTTGCGCTGGTGTGTCGGGGCGGCCGTGCGCGGCTCTATCAAGCAGTTCTGCAGTGTCGGAGCGCAGATGGCTTTGAGTGCCCCGAGGAATGATCAGCTTTGAGAGACTGCCACGTCTCCCAAGAATGGGCTCCCTGGGGTCGCCTGCAGCCCGATCGCCGAATCCGCAACCCACACCAAGTCTCCAGATCAAGCGGCAGGCCTTGAAACGCCCCCGCCAATCCACCCCGACCTCTCCTGCCCTGCCGCTGGCTCCCCAGCCTGCCCTACGACCGCCACCAGCTTGAAACTCATCACGGCAGCAGATCGGTGCCAGCGACAGCCCGCCTCCCGCCTGTCCCCTCTGCCGCCGCCGCCGCCGCCGCCCACCTACAGGTCGCCTCCATGCAGCTCGCCCCCGTCGTCGCCGCAGCCGGCGGCCCTGGCAGCAACCTGCGCCTGCGCCCCGGCCAGCCCTCAGATCGCCCCACACTCTGGCGCATGGTGCTTGGGGAGAAGCTCAACCCCACGGGGCTGGACCCCGCCCGCTTCACAGTTGCGGAGCGCACGGCGGCAGACGGCAGCAGCCGCGTGGTGGGCGTCGGACAGCTCAAGCCGTTGAGCGGCGGGGCAGCGCTGGAGCTGTCGTCTCTTGTTGTTGCGGCCGAGGAGCGGTGAGAGCCGATGGGGTTAGGAACGCTGTTTGGATGGACAGCTGTTGAGGTGGCGGAGCGGTGAGGGTGGGTAGGGCAGAGCTAGACTGAGCAGACGGACAAGCCAGCTATGCGCTGCACAGAATTGCGGCAGTGCAGCAAACCTGCACTGCTGCGCGTGCATGCCCTGTGCAGCAGACGGTGTGCGGTTTCAATCTCCTGCCAGAGCTGCCGGTTGAACTCCACAACTCCACTTCACGTCACCCTGCAGGGGCAGCGGCCTGGGCAGCCAGCTGATCCGCAGCCTGGTGCAGCAGGCGGGCGCCACACCCATCTACTTAACCACCATCAGTCAGCGCATGGCGCTTTACCAGCGGTGTGCCTGCTGGCTGCTTGCTGCCTCCCTGGTTCAACAGTCTGTGGCTGCTGCACATGGTTGCAGCGCCCGCTGCTGGCAACCGTGTGTGAACTGTGCTGCTGGCTGCTGGCTGCTGCCCAGCAGTCCATCGCGCCGCACCGCCTTCATGACGTGCATGCCCGGCAGCCCTCCCTGCCTCCCCATGCTACACTCCCTCCCTCACACTCGCTGCCCTGCCCGCCCGCTATTTCGCTGCGCAGATGCGGTTTTGAGGAGGTCCCCCGAAGCGAGGTTCCGCTCTATCTGCAGCTTGAGTACTTCCTAGGCATTGCGCTGGCCTGGCTGGTCACTCGCGACCAGCTGGTGCTCATGCGGCTGGCGCAGCAGCCGCAGCCGGAGCAGCAGCAGCAGGCGGCGGGAGCGGCAGCGGCAGCGGCAGCAGCGGCGGCAAGTGCGGAGCAGCAGCGGCAGCCGGGGCGGTGAATGAGCTGCAGCTGTCATGCTGTTGACGTGTTACAGGCTTTCATTCGCACACACTGAAGTATGAAAGGTTGCTTGGCATGCTGTGTTATGTTGCAAGGCATGCTGCATACATGCGGCTGAATGGGCAGCTAATCGTAGCGCTCTAGGTAGCGGGTCTCGCCAGACTGGTTGCAGGCGTAGAGTCCCCGCTTGTCCACGCCGAAGCATGCCAGCTCCCCCTGCGGGATCATGCAATCATGCAGTGTTGGCACCGAAGGAATGGCATGGAACATGGCCTCTTGCACAACTTGCGACTTGAACCATCTCAGTGGCGTACATGCCCACTCCCACTCGACATATTGCCCATACCGCTCTCGTTTGCGCCAGTTGCTCCAGCAGTCCGAGCGCCGTGCCGCCGGCCGGCCAAAACCCCTGCCGCTCAGCCGCTGCTTCCGCTGCTGCGTGCGCCGCTGCACGCCGCTGGCTGGCTGGAGTGCCCTGAGGCAAGGCAACCGACCAGCTGAGGCGCCGGCCCTTCAAGTGATCCAAAACTTGGTCACGGCCCTTCTGGTTGGCCACAGCAATGCCCCACCCATCCAGCCTTTCCAGCAGCGGCGCCAGGAAGCAGAGGCAGCCAACCAACACACGCCTGTCCTGCAGGAACCGCAGCGCCGCTGCGTGCCAGTCGCCGCCATACAGCCGCTCAGCCAGGGTGCGGAAGCGGCTCATGCCGTCGTCGCCGGTTCGCACCTGCTCCGCCGCTGCGCTGGCCAGCTGAAGCAGCTGGCTGCGCTCCAACCCAGCGGAACCCAGCCGGCTGAACACCACCTGCAGTCAACACAGTGCCCGGTCATAGTAACCCGTTCAAGTGAAGCCGCAGTGTGAGGCCCCAATATGCACTCGCGCAACGCAACCAGCCTGCACACCTGCGCATCGTCTTCAGTCGGCAAGTCCAGCAGCGTGCCGTCCTGCACTGCGGCATCAAACGCAGCCCGCCAGCTGCCAAGCAGCCGGCTCAGCAGCTGCAGGCTGCCGGCCCATCCCGTGCGAGATTCAGTTGCTGCAATGGCGAGCTGCAGCCGCTGGATGTGGGAGTATCCCACAGCGTCCAGCTGCCGCCCCACTTCCTTCACTCCCTCACAAGCAGGCGGCAGGTCAAGAATCCCGATGTCTGCCAGCGCTGCCTCGGCTGCTACCTTCCAGCTGCCACCAAAAATCAAACGTGCGGTGGACAGAGCTTGCAAGCTGTTGTCGACCGAGGCGTAGCCAACGCTCAGCAGCTGCGCCACTTGAAACAGCTGGATCTGCGACAGCCGGCAGGTGGCCAGCTGGCCGAGAATCTCATGCTGCTCAGCAGATGGCTGTGACAGGTGCAGAAGGCCGCCATCCGCAAGCACGGCCTCCCCTGCCGCCCGCCAGCTGCCCAGCATCACGCGCAGCAGCCGCAGGCTGGCAAGTGGGTCTTCAGGGTTTAAGCGGTTGCCTGCATCTGCTGCTTGGGCGGATACGCCGTTGATGAGCGCCAGCAGCTGCTGCTGGGACAAGCCGCTGCCGCACAGCTGCCTCGCCACCTCCAGCGTTGCATCAGAGGCCGCCGGCAGGCGCAGCAGCTTGCGGTCTGCGGCAGCAGCCTCGACCGCCTCCTGCCAGCCGCCCAGCAGCTCTCTCAGCAGGTGGAGGCTGGAAAACAGGGCGGGGCTGGCCAGCTGGTGCTCCAACTCGGCGCTGAGCAGCTGCAGCAGCAGCCCATGCGCCACTCCAGAAGCGCCCAGCTGGCGGGCCGTCTCTTCTGCCACTGGGCCGGTCGGCAGGCGCAGCAGCCGCACATCCGAAGCTGCCGCCGCCAGAGCTGCCTCAAAGCTGCCCAGCATGTGGCGCAGAGGCAGCAGCGCTTCCAGCGCCGCGCCTTCAGTTGCTGAGAGCCGCAGCAGCAGGTCGAACACAGTGCCCAGCCGGTGCGTGCTCAAGCTTGCCCGCAGCTGCTCACCCACCTGGCAAGCTGCCTCTGAGGGTGCGCGCATGAAGAGCAGCTGGCTTTGCCCAGTTGCGGCCTCCACAGCTGCCGGCCAGCTGTCCAGCAGGCTGAAAAGTAGCGTCAGGCTCGGTGCCAGCGTTGGGCTGTAGCCCCCTGTAGGCTCGCCCCCATCAGCCGCCATAGCAGCCTTTGCCAGCTGCACCAGCTGACGTGCTGTGCAGCCAGCGGCCCGCATTTGCCCGAAAGCCCGAACCATCTTATGAGGCGGGGCCGGCAGCCGCAGCAGCGCATGATCCAACTCTGCTTCCCTCAGTGCTGCGTCGAGGCTGCCGCTCAGGAGCACGAGCGTCTGCAGACCTGAAGCAAACTCGGCAGGAGCCAGCTGCCGCTCCTTCAAGGCCGCTACAATGTTGGCTGGCAGCCCAGGGCCAGCCGCCTGCCGCAGAGCTGTCAAAAACTCCCAAGATGCGGCGCCCCAGGCCAGCCACATGAGCGCAGCATCGCGGGGCGGCAAGCCAGCTTCTGTCAGGTCGTACAGAATGCCCGCAGCTGTGGCAAAGGGCACGCCGGGCCAACCCACGTGAGCTGCCTTGGTTGCCTGAGTCAGCTCCGCACCCCCGAGCCCAAACTCACTGCACTCAAGGGGCAAAGCGTGGGCAGGCGCGCCCACCAAGCCGTGTCAGCTGTGCAGTCTGCAGCCTGCCGCTGGCACTGGCGTCGGCAGTACTTGGCTGCACCGCAGGCCTGGCGGCAGCCCGCCAGTGCCGAGGCATGTGGCACGTGCGCCGGCTGTCTGGGGGCACACCGTACATAATGACCCACCTGAGCAAGTAAGCAAGCAAGCAAGCCCACCTGCTGAGCAGCTCATCCAGTAGGCTGAGATCGCCCCCGTTGGTGCTGAGCAGGCCGGGCACAGCACACGCAGCCCAGCGCTCCCGCTCAGCTCGCGGAATGCCTGTAGGCCGCAGCCCCACATCTGCAAGCAGCGCAGTCGCTGCGTCCTGCGCACTCCAGCCAAAGCTGCGTTGGAGCGCCAAATACACGCCACGCAGGTCACCACAGTATCCTGCAGCAAGCTTCGCCAGGCCATCCTTGGACAGCAGGCGCAGCGTGGTGCTCATGTTGGCGGAGCGCGACTCTCGTCCCGCCGCCGCTGCCAGCTCAGCCAGCTCGGAGCAAAGTCGTTCAAATGAGGCGGCGCTGCCGCCCAGTACGGCATGTGCCGCGGCATAGCACAGCTTGTTCACTGCTGACTTGCTGAGCTCAGTCCCGCCTGCGCATGAGGGTTGGCAAGCAGCGGATTGTGGCAGCCAGTCAGTGCAGCTTGGCTCGGCGGCGGTACGGGTTACCGTCCCATCTCAACTCCTGCCCGCTTGCCGCTCACCCCTTCGTTCAAACACGCTCTATGCTCATAAGCGTGCAGTCCAGCTCAAATGGGTCCAGCGCCAAAATCTCCGGCTGCTCCAGCAGCAGGTCCCTCAAGGCTTTCTTGGTCATCCCTCGGCCAGTCCACAGAAAAGCGGCGACCACCTCGCAGGCCTGGCTGTCTTCCACCGCCATGCTGGCAACTTCCTGCTGCCACCACCAGTAGTCAGCTGTAACGTTCAGCTCCACCAGAATTTCTGCCGCCTCCTGCCATGCACTCAGGTGCTCGTCTTTGTGCCGGCTGTGCTTGGCAGTGCGGGCTCTGGTCGCTAGGCTAGTGCCGTCCGGCTCTGCCGCTGCCGCCACCTGCCGCACCGACCGTGCGCTGCGGCAGCAGGGAGTAGGGAGTTGAGAAGACAACAGTGACAGAACTGGCACCTGGTAGCTGCCATTCAATTTAACAGATTAGCAAACAATGGTTATCTGCTCACCTTCCCACGCGCCCTGCCGCCGCCGCTCCTGGCGCCGCCGGCGGGGCCCCTGCCGCTAGTCGCTGCCCAGCTGCCTCGGTCGGCCTGCTCGCGTGCCCAAGGTGGACACGAGCAAGGGCGGCAGCCGCCAGAGGGCGTTGGGATAGCATCGCAGAGGTCGAGCCGAGATGGCGCTCGCGCAAGAAGTCGAGCGGTCACGTTCTGCTCGGCTAGCTGCGAATCACTGAAGGACTTGCACTGCACTTGACTGAAGAAAGCAGTTGGAATTGTGGGGTGCGTCCCCGGCTCGCCGCTGAGCGGGCATGAGAGGCCAGGGGATGCATCATATGATTGGATGGCGGCCATTGCGGCCACTGGCTGCCACCTTGCATGGAGTCCAATGGCTTCCTCCCTGGTTGCAGGCGGCTTTACAACTGCTGCCCACGGCTCGCGCCGGAACCAGGCAGCCTTCTTTTCAGCACACTCCAGCGCTTCGGAGACGGCACGCCTGGGGTGTCGAACAAAGAACAAAAAAGGTGTACAGCGTGGGCATTCAGCAGCAGCAACACAGAATACAGGTACATAGCGGCAGTGCTGACCGGTGGGGGATTATGGGGAAGAGACGCATATATGTGTGCAGAACAGGATAAGATGGCTTTTGTGCATGCATGCTCCCTGCGTGCGTGGCAGGATTTGAGGCAAGCGCCCTACTGTGCGCCCGCCGCCGGCGTGCTGCCGTTCGCGGGCTGCTCCTGCGCCGCTGTTGCGGCGGCAAACGGCGACGGCGCCTCTGCAAGCATGGCGTGCGCTGCTGCTCGTGCCCCGGGCGGCAGCGGCGGCGGCGAGGTGGGCAGCCGCGGCGAGGTGCCGCTGGAGGGCGCACCAGCCGACGATGCCGCCCCCTCTGTGCGCGCAGTGGCCGGCGCCGAGCCTGGGGGGCTGGGCGCTGTCGCCGCTGCTGCTCCCGCCGCCCCTGCTGGCCCTTCTCCCGCTGCCGCTGCTGCCGCCGCCTCGGCAGCTGCAGCCTCGGGTGGCAGCTGCTCCAAGGCGATGGTTTGGGAGCCCCTCCGACCCCAGCTGCCGGTCTTGTTGAAGCCCTTTGGCCCGCTGTTCACACTGCCCGATGCGCCCGCTGCGCCCGGCGCACCAATGGGCGTGCCCAGCCCCTGCTGCTGCGCCGCGGCGACCCCCGCCACCGCCGCAGATGCCGTGCTGATGCTGCTGTGCCGGCTGCTGCTCCGGCTGCTGTTCACCTCGAGCGAGCGAAGCGCCTCGGTGCAGGCGAGCGACACCTCCGGGACAGCTGCAAGGGCAGGGGGGAAGCGGCCGGCGGGTGGGGGCGTGGCGACAGCGAGAGCAGCCATGGGCTCACCATACGCTACCACAACGGCTGCGCATGAGACAAGCGGCACTGCGAACAGGCAACCCCCTGCCCCCAGCATCAAACGCTGCCACACTCAAACATCAAACCCACCTGACGTCTGCAGGCTCTGCAGCAGCTGCACCGCCCCCGCGTCCCGAATCTGCTGCTGCACCGCCGGCCCCACAGCCGCCAGCTCGGCAAGGCAGGCGGCCGCCGCCTCTTTGGCACCGGGGCCGCCAAACAGCAGCAGCTGCGCCAGCCAGGGCACCGCGCCTGCGGAGCGAGTTGGGTTGGAGGGCAGGGAAGTTGGTGCGCTGGACAGCAGCGCACCCAGAGCGCTACTACACAGTCACACAATGCATGCGCTCCACACCTGGACTGCCTCTGCAAAGTAAAGGCTGGGTTGAGCAGCTGACGCACGGCAGGACTCGCCAGCCACACAGCTCACCAGCGCGGGCAGCCGCCCCCACGCCCCAGGCTCGGGTCGAAAGCCAGGTTCCCACACAAGCCCCACCCCCGCGACACAATGCAGAAGCCACAGCTCACCAGCACGTGCAATGGCCTCCCGCCCCAGCGTGGAATCATACGCCAGGTCCCACAGCGCAACGGCGGCCGCTTCCCGAAGCTCCTCGTTGGGGCTCTTACAGGCCTCCACCAGGGCGGCAGCCGCGCTGCTCTTGGCCACAATTGCCTGCGGGTGGTGGGTGGGGAGGCGGAGTTGTAATGGGGCGGCCATGTGAGCCGGGGATGATGGGGCGGTCGTGTGAGGCGCAGTTGCGATGGGCGGGGCAGGGCAATTCATGTGTATGGTGCAGCATCAGCACCGCAAGCTTCAGCTGCACGTAGCATGCAGAGCCGACACCTGCGCATTCGAAACGGTTGCCACACAACGAGCTGCCCTGTCACATAACGAGCCGTGCCATCCTGCGGCTCCCACCTGCACCGTGGTGTCGCTGCACACCAGGTTAGATAGCGCGCGTGCGGCGGCCTGCAAACATGCAGGGGGCAGCAGATTGGGCGCGTATCAGCATCGTTGTCACCGGTGGCAGCTCCGATCTCTCGAGCAGGGCATCCGCAGCATTGTCAATGCCCTGCTAGCGCTGCTGCTGCTGCCGCCCCCACCCATGGCGCTGCTCCCTTGCCTGCTTGGCGCCCTCGCTGCCGCTGTGCCCCAGGATGGATACCAGCAGCGGCACCGCCTGGTAGGCGGCGGGGCGCAGGATGTCGTTCAGGCTGTCGCAGACCTGCGGGGTCAGCGGGGCAGACACTGCCGCGTTGTTAAGGTGGCAGGCACCGCGGCACGCCGCAAAGATGCAGGCCCAGTGAGCGGCACTCCAGCTAAATAGCAATTCACCACCAACGCTCGATGCGTTTGCCACATGCCACTCGACTCTCACCAAGTTGCCAAAGCCGCGGGCCGCCGCCTCCTGGCACCCCGTGCTCATGCCCGGCTGCATGAGGCGCAGCAGCAGCGGCGCCGCGCCCGCCTGCCGAGCAGCAGGGGAGCGGAGCGGGGCGGGCAGCGGGGTTCGACTTCAACCACTGGTGTGCACGCGGGGCGTGTGTGCTCCGGTGCTGAGACCGGAAACAAACGTAGCTGGCTTGGGTCTGGCGGGCTCATGGCCTCCGCCACACGTCCAGCCACACAACTCACATGCAAACTGGGCGGCTGGTGGGATCAAATGCAGGCCGGTTTGCAAGCCAGCATGTCAACACACAAAACAGCTGGCCATCCAAGGCAGCCAACGCACCTCCAGGATCAGCTGCTGGTGGGTGCGGATGCAGGCGAGGTTGGACACGGCGCCCACCGCCGCCTCCTGGCCGCCGGGCCCCGAGGTCTGTAGGGCGGCAAGATCGACATGCGTGGTGCATTGGTTCAGCGCGGTCACAGCAGCGACATGCATGGTGCATTGGTTCAGGGCGGTCGCAGCAGCAGGGCGGCTCGTGCCAGCAGCAGGATGCCAGCAGCGGTTCTGAGGCTTTACACTGTGTTTGAAAACACAAAGCATGGCAGCTGCAGTCACGCTGCGCAATCGTACAATAGTGGAGCAAGCACATGCCAGGGGCCTAAGCTCCCTAGCAGAAACCCCGGCCCACCTGCATCATGTGGACGAGCAGCGGCACCGCGCCCTCCGCCACCATCATGCAGCCCTGGCGAGCACGTGAGAGGGGAGGCGCGTGTGATTGGAAGTGATGAGGACTGGTTGGAAGTTGGAGGTGAGGACTGAAAACCGCATTGAGGCGAGCCCCAGGAACATGGCTGTAGCGGGCAGCGCTGGGCGTCCTACGGCGGCCGGCTGGTGGCCGCTGGGCTTCTTACCCAACCGACCCCCTCAACGCACGCCCAGTGCATACTCTTTCTGACTTTCTTTCTTCAGCGCTGGGCGCGCCCCTGACAGTGCCCC